>JACEEZ010003005.1:0-2500 GCA_016584305.1 Chionoecetes opilio
CTTTCCTTTGGGGGAGGTTTGCTTTCTTGTCTCTAAGGAGTGGAGGTAGTTGTCTTGTCTTGTCTTGTAATGAGGGAGGTAATTGTCTTAATCTGTCTTGTAAGGAGGCAGGTAATTGTCTTATCTTGTCTTGTAAGGAGAGGGAGGTAGTTTGTCTTATCTTGTCTTGTAAGGAGGGAGGGGTTGTCTTATCTTGTCTTATAAGGAGGGAGGTAGTTGTCTTATCTTGTCTTGTCTTGTAAGGAAGGAGGTAGTTGTCTTATCTTGTCTTGTAAGGAGGGAGGTAGTTGTTTTATCTTGTCTTGTAAGGAGGGAGGTAGTTGTCTTATCTTGTCTTGTAAGGAAGGAGGTAGTTGTCTTATCTTGTCTTGTAAGGAGGGAGGTAGTTGTCTTATCTTGTCTTGTAAGGAGGGAGGTAGTTGTCTTATCTTGTCTTGTAAGGAGGGAGGTAGTTGTCTTATCTTGTCTTGTTTGTTAAGCAGCTCGTGTTTTCTTTCCCCTGCAGGGCCCATGTCGACCGTGGACGCCGTGGAGGGGTCGCCCGCCCACCTGCCCTGCATGGCCGCCCGCAGCAGGCCTGGAGACGCCCCCGTCCTGGTGGTGTGGTACAGAGACGGCTCCCACAGGCCCTTCTATATGTGAGTACCCTAATCCTATTGTGTGTGTGTGTGTGTGTGTATGTATGTGTGTGTTTGTATGTTTGCGTGTGTGTGTGCGTGTGTGTGTGTGTGTGTGTGTGTGTGGTGTGAGTGTGTGTGTGTGTGTGTGTGTGTGAATACTCTGTGTGTGGTCTATACCTGTATGAACAGCAAAAAAGTTTTAAAAAAAATGTTCCTCATATCATATACACTGTATGAGGAACATATATCATATTATCTTAAGCATCTATCTGCTCACCATCTTCTATCTGATCGTCAGTACGGTTTTCGTAAAGGGCGATCTACTGGCGATCTTCTAGCTTTCCTAACTGAATCCTGGTCATCCTCCTTTAGGGGTTTCGGTGAAACTTTTGCTGTTGCCTTTGACATATGAAAAGCTTTTGAGATAGAGTCTGGCACAAATCTTTAATTTCCAAACTACCCTCATTCGGTTTCTATCCTTCTCTCTGTACCTTCATCTTAAGTTTCCTTTCAAACCGTTCTATTGCAGCTATTGTAGACGGACATTGTTCTTCTCCTAAATCTATCAATAGTGGTGTTCCCCAGGGTTCTGTCCTATCACCCACTCTCTTTCTATTATTCATTAATGATCTTCTAAGTCTAACTCAAAGCCCTATCCACTGCTACGCTGATGATTCTACCCTGCATTTTTCAACGTCGTTTATTAGACGTCCAACTCAACAGGAAACAAGTGATTCACGGCGAGATGCCACCGAGCGCCTAACTTCTGATCTTTCTATAATTTCTGATTGGGGCAAAGCAAACCTTGTTTTGTTCAATGCCTCAAAAACCCAATTTCTTCACCTATCTACTCGACAAAACCTACCAGATAACTATCCCCTCTTCTTCAATGACACTCAACTAGAGGGGAGGTGGTATTGGAGTGGTTAGCGTCTCCGACTGGCGTTCTCCGTGACCTGAGTTCGATCCCCGAAGAAAACCAATACCTTTCTGCACCGTCGAGTGGCCTAAGAACACCCACATGCCCTGCCCATCAACTCTACCTTCGATTGCGAGTGCATCGGAGGACACAGGGGGGCGGCATGAGCCTCACAGGCGTCACTATAAGAATCCTCCCTGCGCCACCACGGGCGAGGACCAACCATCAGAGCCCTCAAATGAACCTCCAGAGCCTACCATCCGAGCCCTGGGTCACCACTGCCTACAGGCGCTATAGGCACAAATGTATAAAAAAAAAAAAAAGTCTCCTTCTACAATGAACATTCTAGGAATATCCTTTACTAAAAATCTGAACTGGAAATCTCACATCTCATCTCTTGCTAAAACAGCTTCTAAGAAGTTAGGTGTTCTGTGGCGTCTGCGTCCTTTTTTTTCTCCCTCCCAATTGCTTGCTCTCTACAGGGGCCTTATCCGCCCATGTATGGAGTATGTCTCACATGTTTGGGGAGGATCCACTCATACAGCTCTCCTAAACAGGGTTGAGTCAAAAGCTTTTCGTCTCATCAACTCCCCTCCTCTGACTGACTGTCTTCAATCTTTAAAGCACCGACGCAATGTTGCTTCTCTTGCTCTCTTCTACCGTTATTTCCATGCTCACTGCTCTTCTGAACTTGTTAACTGCATGCCTTTCCCCCTCCCGCGGCCTCGCTGCACAAGACTTTCTACTCATTCTCATCCCAATTCTGTCCATCTTCCTAATGCAAGAGTTAATCAGTATCTTTACCCTTTCATACCTTTCACTGGTATACTCTGGAACTCTCTTCCTGTTTCTATTTTTCCACTTTCCTATGACTTAAATCTTTTCAAAAGAAGAGTAATAAGACACCTCCCGAACTAAATTAGCTCACCCCTCTTTTTTATTTTATTCTCTTACTGTCTTC
>JACEEZ010003005.1:5000-60000 GCA_016584305.1 Chionoecetes opilio
AACTCAGCCCAACTCATCAAACGTTTTAAACACGCAAACCCAGAATGGTCAAAAACTTTCCCAAATAATTTCAACCTTGAAAAATGCCATGTACAACATTTTGGTAATAACCCCCCTCATGAAATTTACGTGATAACGTTTTCCCAACTAAAAATGTTGATAAAGAAAAGATTTAGGCTTTTTAAATCTCGAAAAGATCTCAAACCGAAAAACCCCAAATTATAGATTTTAAAAAAAAATTTCAAAAAAATTGGTTGGCTTTATTGGACAAACCCTTTCATTTTCCCAATCTGAAAATTTATATTTCACTCTTTTAAACTCGTTTGTTCGCCCCCACCCTAGAATCCTGTGGGGGGGGGTTTCTGGTCACCTTATTATAAAAAGGCCCTAGATTAAACTAGAAAAAAACGCGCAGAGAAAAACCAAAATGATCCCTAATTGCGTAATAAATCGTCCAAAATCGCCCCAAAAAACTTAACTTTTTCCCCAAACTAAAAAAACAAAAGGATAATTGACCTCATGAAGTCTTTAAATCTTCAATGGTTTTTACGAACGTACCCCCCGAAAATCTTTTCACGCTAAAAGGGTTCAAGCTAAACTAGAAAAAACGGAAAAAATTAAGCGGGAAGGGTTTTTGTAACGAACGAAAAAAGTACTTCTTCACAAGCCGTGTTTTAAACGTATGGAAGGGGCTGCCCTCAGACGTAGTAAATTTCCAAATAAAATAAATTTTTTAAAAATCGCCTCGAAAAATATTTCATATCAAACCCCCGGTTGTCACTGTTTTTTTCGGAAAAAATAAATTTATCTCGGGGGCCTCTGATACTTAAATCTCATTGCGTAAAATGTTGCGAGTCGCTCTACACAACCCCCCCCAAAACGTCTCAGACAGCCCCGGTAAACGGGCCCTATACAACTTTTTACCTTTTACGGCCCGTGGGTTCCCGTAAGGGCCCTGTCCCGTTAGGGCCACCATCGGGATTTATTAAAAAGGGGTCCCTGCTGCGGGGGCATTGAAAATGCACGGCCCTTCCCACTTGGAATTTCACTACCCCAGTGGTTGTACCCCGGGGCTGGGGGCCCGATTGACTGCTTGCCTTTTCCCCCAAAGCGCCAGGGAAGGCTTCCGCCCCCCCCCTTGAACTTCCCCACTGAGCCTAAAACCAACACTACATTAAACCCCATAAACACACAATAGGGCCCCGATTAAAAGGTTTCCACTACTTTCTCTCGGGCCTTTTGACGGGTTTTGGACCAGTAAAGGGGCCCCGCAGTTAGTGACCCCATTTGGGGGTTTTAAAGGGACCAGGGGCCTGCTGCAGGAAAGGGATTGAAGTGTAAAAGGCGTCCCACATTTAAAAATAAAAATCCGCAGTGGATTGAACAGCTGGGGCCTGATTGACTGCTGCCTCCCAAACGCCCGGCAAAGGGTGCCCGGGGACCACCCTTGAAAACCCCCACACTGTGTTCCCCACCATTACAAAAAACCCCATAAAAATTACCAAACTACAAGGGACTAACCTCCCCCCAAACTGTAGTTTGTTACCAAAAATTTTCCGCTTTCAAAACCTTTTCCCCAAAATTCCATGCGTTTTTCTATACCCCGCATGGTTTTCACTTCATTTTTGGCCCCGCTTCGGGTGGGTTGGGTTTGGGGGGGAGGGCCTTTTACTTTCCTATCCTTTTTCTCTTTTCATCTATTAGTGTAGTGCAGTTAAAACAAAAAAACCTTGTAAAGGGGCCCATCGGTCCCGTTTTTCTGTTTGTGTTTCCTTTGGAAAAATTTGTAAATCCTCCTCCTCCTCCTCCTCCTTTTTCCTCCTCCCCTCCTCCTCCTCCTCCTCCTCCCCCTCCTCCTTTCCCCCCCTTTCCCCCGCCTCCTCCTCCTCCTCCTTCCCCCTCCTCCTCCTCCTCCCCTCCTCCTCCCCTCCTCCTCCCCCCTCCCCTCCTCCCACTCCTCCTCCTCCTCCCCCTCTTCCTCCTCATCTTCCTCCTCCTCTTTGCTCCTATTCCTCTTCCCCCCCTCCCTCTTATCTTTGACCGCATCTGTTATTTTCTTTTTTTTCCCTTTTTTGGGCCTCCTCTCTCCCCCTCTCTCTCTCTTTTCTCCGTGTCCCCCTCTTCTCTCTCTCTCCTCTCCCCTTCTCTCTCTCTCTCTCCTCTTCCCTCTCTCTCTCTCTCTTCCTCCTCTCTCTCTCTCTCCCCTCTCCCCCTCTCTCTCTCTCTCTCGTCTCTCTCTCTCCCCCTCTCCCCTTCCCCTCTTCTCTTTTCTTTTTCTCTCTTTCTCTTCTCCTTTCCCCTCTCGTCCTCCTCTCTCTCTTCTCTCTCCCCTTTTCTCCTCTCTCTCTCTCCCCCCCTCTCCCCTCCCCTCTCCCCCCTCTCCTCTCTCTCTCTCTCTCTCTCCTCTCCTCTCCCCTCTCTCTCTCTCTCTCCTTCTCTCTCTCTTCCTCTCTCTCTCTCTCCCCCTCTCTCTCCTCTCTCTCTCTCCTCTCTCTCTCTCTCTCTCTCGCTCTCTCTCTCTCTCGTCTCTCCCCTCTCTCTCTCCTCTCTCTCCTCTCTCTCTTCTCTCTCCTCTCCTCTCTCTCTCTCTCTCTCCCCTCTCTCTTCTCTCTCTCTCTCTCTCTCTCTCTCTCATATCACACGTGATAGACACTCTGGTTTGATATTGATTCCATTTTGTATATGTGAAATTTTTAAAATCTAGAGTTGATTATGAAATGTGCAAAATAAGTGATAATAAATGTTCCTCTGCCACGGATCTGGATGGTAACAAACGTGCGACGAGTACAAACGATGTGGCGTAAAAACTGTACAGTTATCTTTAAATGGGGGCGAAGGATCGGTAAAATTTCAACAGAATGCAAGGCTTTGTTTTACTGTTACTCAGCAGGTATGTAGTATATCTATTGTCGTTGTTGTTATTATTATTCACATTTTTATTATTGTTTTATTATCATTTCTTATCATTAGAAACATTATTATTATTTATTATCATTAGTATTTTTTCCGGGGGGGGGGGGGGGGGGGGGGGGGGGGGGGGGGGGGGGGGTAGATTTGGGGGGTAAAAGTGCGTGTTTTTATTCCCTGCGTTTGTAGGATTGACTAACAGGGACGCGGCGGAGGGGTTTGGGAAACCCCGCCCTGATGGCGGCATTTCTATGAAACAAAAAGCAGAAACCCATCTTTTTATTGTGTCCCACCGCTTGTTTGGAAAAATGCCAAATTGTTGAATTGTATTACCCCTTGAGACCCAAACGTATTTCCATTGTAATTTGGGTACCATTACACGATTTTTAGTGAATATAAAATATTTTATAGCTTCCCTGTTTAGCATCCTTGCCACTAGCAAATTTTGGTATATTCATTATTTTTCGTTATATAGGGCTAAAAAAACATACATTTTTTTATAGAAAAGGAAAAGATCTGAGAGTGGGGGGTTAAAATAAGTATCATTGCTATTTATTACTGTTTTACAAAAGTTAATCATACCTTCTTTAAATAGCAATGCAATTTTTGTGTCCTTGCGAAAAATATGACGAAAAGGAAAATTGCAAGAGCACGATTTTCGTTTTCTTGTTGTTTTGTGTTCAGAATTTAACGAGTATAAGGTTTAACATAGGGGGCCCGTTTGGGGGTGCCATCCTCTCAGTATGTTTAAACTACTGAGTGTGGCGATTAATTTTTTCAATAAAACTATATATTTTGGTGAAAAATCAACTTTTTACGTTAGAAATGACTAAAAATGGAAAGAGACAGACGATGAACCTTAAACCCCCCTTGAACTAAAACGTAATTTCTTTGTAATTTGGGTCCATTAAATTTGTAATAAAGATAAGAAATTTTAAAAATGATATGCCCTATTTATATCTTTGTCAACTAACTAATTTCTATATTAAGTGATTTTTTCGTAATTTTTTAAGGCTAAAAAACGGAGATTTTATATAGAAAAAAGATCTGGGCGTGAAGGGGTTTTGACAACAGTTTCCCTTTTTAAGAAATGTATTTTTAAAACCTAAATTTTCTTCGGTCCAATAACCCTAACTTTAATCTAAACCACCCCACTACTACTATATCATCAAGTTTTTGAGTGTGCCGAAACGCTCCTCCATATTGATCTCTAGTTTTTTTCCCGTTATCCTTCCCCTATATTTCACTCCTCCCTCCCCTCCCCCAAACCCCGGTGAGACCCCCCCCCCCTCCCCCTCCCCCCCACCCTGGTTGCCCCCCCCCCTCCCCCCTTTCCCCCCAAACCCGGTGAGACCCCCTCCCTCCCCCTGTCCCCCCAAAACCCCGGTGAGACCCCCCCCTCCCCTTCCCCCCAAAACCCTTTTTGAGACCCCCTCCCCCCCCCTCCCCCAACCCCCTGGTGAGACCCCCCTCCCTCCCCCTCCCCCAACACCCATGAACCCCCCCCCCTCCCCCACCCAACAACCCTTGGGGACCCCCTCCCCCCCCCTCCCCCAACACCCCGGTGAGACCCCCTCCCCCCCCCTCCCCCAAAACCCCGGTAAACCCCCTCCCCCCCCCCCCCACACCCTAGTGAAAACCCCCCCCCCCCCCCCTCCCGCCACACCCCGGTGACCCCCCCCCCCTCCCCCCTCCCCAACACCCCGGGGACCCCCTCACTCCCCCCCCCCCAAAACCCCCGGGGAGACCCCCTCCCTCCCCCCCTCCCCCAAACCCTTGGTGAATCCCCCCCCTCCCCCTCCCCCAACCCCCTGGTGAGACCCCCCCTCCCCCTCCCCCAACACCCCTTTTGAGACCCCCCCTCCCCCCCCCCCCAACACCCTTGTGAGACCTCCCCCCCCCCTCCCCCACACCCTTTTGAGACCCCCCCCCCTCCCCCTCCCCCACACCCTTTTGAGACCCCCCCTCCCCCTCCCCCAACACCCTTGTGAGACCCCCCCCCTACCCCTCCCCCCAAAACTATGGGGAGACCCTCTCCCTCCCCTCCCCCCAACACCCCGGTGAACTCAACTCCTCCCCCTCCCCCCAAAAACCCCGGGGAGACCCCTCTCCCTCCCCCTCCCCCAACACCCTGGGGAGACCCCTACCTCCCCCTCCCCAAAACCTGGGGAACCCCCCCCCTCTCCCCCCCCCAACACCCTGGGCAGCCCCCTCCCCCCCTCCCCCCAACACCCCGGTAACCTCTCCCCCCCCCCCCCAAAACCCCCCGGTAGACCCCCTCCCTCCCCCCCCCCCCAACACCCTGGTAGACTCCTCCCTCCCCCTCCCCCCAAAACCCTGGTGAGACCCTCCCTCCCCCACCCCCAAAACCCCCCGGGGAAAACCCTCTTCCTCCCCCCCCCCCCAAAACCCCCGGTGGCCCCATCCCTCCCCTCCCCCAACACCTGGGAGACTCCTGCTCCCCCTCCCCCCAACACCCCCGGTGAACCCCTTCCCTCCCCCTCCCCCCCAACCCCGTGGAAACCCCCTTTTCCCTCCCCCTCCCCCAACACCTGGTAGACCCCGTCCCCCCCTCCTCCACCCAAAACCCCCGGTGAGACCCCCTCCCTCCCCTTTCCCCCCAAAAACCCCCGGTGAACCCTCCCTCCCCCTCCCTCCAACACCCCGGTGGATCCTCCCTCCCCCTAAAACCCCCACACCCCAGTGAAACCCCCCCCCCCCCCCCTCCCCAACAAACCCCGGGGAGACCCCCTCCCCCCACTCCCCAAAACCCCGGTGAAACCCCCCCCCTCCCCCAACCCCTGGTGGACCCCCCTCCCTCCCTTTCCCCCCCAACACCCTGGGAACCCCCCCCTCCCCCTTCCCCCAACACCCTGGTGAGACCCCCCCCCCCTCCCCCTCCCCCCAACACTCTGGGGAACCCCCTCCCTCCCCTCCCCCAAACCCTGGTGAGACCCCTTCCCCCCCCCCCCTCCCCCCAACACCCCCCGGGGACCCCCCCCCCCCCCCTCCCCCAAACACCTAGTGGGAACCCCCCTCCCCCCCCCCCCCCCCCCCCCCCCCTGGTGATACCCCTCCCTCCCCCCCCCCCCCACCCTGGTTTAGACCCTCCCTACCCCTCCCCCCAAAACATGGGAACCCCTCCCTCCCCCCTCCCCCCACCCCCCCGGGGACTCCTCCCCCCCCCCCTCCCCCCCAAACCCCGTGAACCCTCTCCCCCCCCCCCCTCACGCAAAAACCCCCGGTGGGAACCCCTCCCTCCCCCCCCCCCCCCCCCAACATGTGGGCAGACCCCCTCCCTCCCCCCCCCCTCCCCCCAAAAACCCCCGGTGAGACCCCTCCCTCCCCTCCCCCCCCCCCCTGGTGAGACCCCCCCCCCCCTCCCCCTCCCCCAACCCCTGGTAGCCCCCCCCTCCCCCCCCCCCCAAAAAAACCCTGGTGGGACCCCCTCCCTTTCCCCCCCCCCCAAAAACCCCGGGGAGACCCCCTTCCCCCCCCCCTTTCCCCCCAAAAAACCCCGGTGAGACCCACCCCCCCCTCCCCCTCCCCCCCAAAACCCGGTGGGGGACCCCCCCCTCCCCCCCCCCCCAAAACCCTTTGGGGAGACCCCTCCCCCCCCCCCCCCCCAACACCCTGGTGAGACCCTCCCCCCCCCCCTCCCCCCAACACCCCGGTGGGGACCCCCCCCCTCCCCCCCCTCCCCCAAAACCCTTTTGGGAGTACCCCCCCCCTCCCCCCCCCCCAACCCGGGGAACCCCCCCCCTCCCCCTCCCCCCCAAAACCCCGGTTTAGCCCTCCCTCCCCCTCCCCCAACACCCTGGTGAAAAACCCCCCCCCCCCCCTCCCCCCAAAAACCCCGGTGGGGACCCCCTCCCCCCCCCTCCGCCCCAAAACCCCCGGTGAGACCCCCCCCCCCCCCTCCCCCAACACCCTGGGGAACCCCTTCCTCCCCCCTCCCCCCAAAACCCTGGTGAAACCCCTCCTCCCCTTCCCCCCAAAAACCCTGGTGAACCCCCCCCCTCCCCCCCCCCCCCCCCTGGTGAGACCCCCTTTCCCCCCCCCTCCCCCCAACAACCCTGGTGAAACCCCCCCCCTCCCCCTCCCCCAACCCCCCTGGAGACCCCCTTCCCCCCCCCTCCCCCCCCCCCTTGGGGAGACCCCCTCCCTCCCCCCCCCCCCCCAAAACCCCGGTTTAGACCCCCCCCCCCTCCCCCCTCCCCCCAACACCCCCGGTGAGACCCCCTTTTCCCCCCCCTTCCCCAAAAACCCTGGTGAAACCCCCTCCCCCCCCTCCCCCAAAACCCCGGTGGACCCCCTCCCTCCCCCTCCCCCAACCCCCCTTTGGGAAACCCCCCCCCTCCCCCCCCCCCCCAAAACCCTGGTGGACCCCCCCCCTCCCCCTTCCCCCCCAAAACCCTGGGAGACCCCCCCTCCCCCTTTCCCCCCCCCCCAACACCCTGGGGAGAACCCCCCCCCTCCCCTTCCCCCAAAACCCTGTGAGACCCCTTTCCCCCCCCCTCCCCCCCCAAAAACCCTGGGGGACCCCCTCCCTCCCCCCTCCCCCCAAAAACCCCGGTGGAACCCCCCCCCCTCCCCCGCCCCCAACCCCTTTGGGGAGACCCCCTCCCTCCCCCACTTCCCCCAAAAACCCGGGGGGGGGAACCCCCCCCCTCCCCCCCCCCCCAAAACCCTGGGGAGAACCCCCCCCCCCCCCAAACCCCCCCCCTTCCCCCAAAACCCGGGGGAACCCCTCCCCCCCCCTTCCCCCCCACCCTGGTCAGACCCCTCCCTCCCCCTCCCCACCCTGGTGAGACTCCTCCCTCCTCCCTAACACCGTGGTCAGACCCCCTCCTCCCTTCCCCCAACACCGTGGTCAGACCCCCTCCGTCCCTTCCCCCAAACCGTGGTCAGCCCCTCCCTCCCTCCCCCAACACCCTGGTGAGACTCCTCCCTCCCCCTCCCCCAACACCGGTGGTCAGAACCCCTCTGTCCCCCCCCCCTCCAACACCCTGGTGAGACTCCTCCCTCCCCCTCCCCCAACACCGTGGTCAGACCCCCTCCTCCCCCTCCCCCAACACCGTGGTAAGACCCCCTCCCTCCCCTCCCCCAACACCCTGGTGAGACTCCTCCCCTCCCCCTCCCCAACACCGTGGTCAACCCCTCCCTCCCCTTCCCCCAACACCGTGGTCAGACCCCCTCCGTCCCCTTCCCCCAACACCGTGGTCAGACCCCCTCCCTCCCCCTCCCCCAACACCCTGGTGAGACTCCTCCCTCCCCCCTCCCCCAACACCGTGGTCAGAACCCCTCTGTTCCCCTCCCCCAACACCCTGGTGAGACTCCTCCCTCTACTTCCCCCAACACCGTGGTCAGAACCCCTCCCTCCCCCCCTCCCCCAACACCGTGGTCAGACCCCCCTCCCTGCCTCTCACCCCCTCTCCCCAAAACCGTGGTGACACCCTCTACATCCCCCCTCCCCCAACACCCTGGTGAGACACCCTCCCTCCCCCTTCCCACACCCTGGTGAGACCCCCTCCCTCCCCCTCCCCCAACACCCTGGTGAGACCCCCTCCCTCCCCCTCCCCTCACACCCTGGTGAGACCCTCTCCCTCCCCCTCCTCCCCAACAGCCTGGTGAGACCCCTCCCTCGCCACACCCCAACACCCTGGTCAGATCCCCTCCCTCCCGTTCCCCCAACACCGTGGTCAGACCCCCTCCCTCACCCTCCCCCAACACCGTGGTCAGACCCCCTCCCTCCCCTTCCCCCAACACCGTGGTCAGACCCCCTCCCTCCCCCTCCCCCCCTCCCCCCAAAACCGTGGTGACACCCTCTACATCCCCTCTCCCCAAACACCGTGATGAGACCCCCTCCCTCCCCTCCCCCAACACCCTGGTGAGACCCACTCCCACACCAGGCAATGCACTTTCCAAAGCAGTGACTAATGATGAGCTCCGCCTCATAAACCGTACTAGGTTACGAGCCTGAGACCAAGACATAAGCAAGGTATAATTCCTCAGCCTCTGGTTCAAGCATTCCCTTGCCTCTTCCCCTGTCGCCCCTCCCTCCCTCTGCCTCCACAACTCATTCCCTGCCGGTGTACTATTCAATTCTCGCCCCATAAAACAACTTTGTCATAAAACTATACATCATTGCTCATATTTTTATTTCACATTCCTTAAGGTTTGGTACCTTTTACATGTTTGCCTTCCATCCACCTCTCCTTTTCTCTCCCTCCAGCACTCTTTCCCGTCGTCTTCATGCCATATCCTCACTGCTCTGCCCTAAACCCTGCCTCTCACCTCCCCTAACACACTGTCCCAACTCTCCAGCTTATACCTCTCTGACACGCCTTTACAGTCTCGCCCTGGGAAGCTGCCTGTATTGCGCTCCATCTCGGTTAGCTTCGGGAAATCATTTGAGCACTTTTTCTTCTTGCAGTAACTGTAACAGTTTTCGTCCAAACGTGCGTCTGAGAACGACTCCATTGGCTTGAACGGCTCGATTGGCATTGGACGTGAGGGGAATACACTCATCATTTTCGAAGGAAGACTCATTATGTACGTTTAACAGTTACTACATCGTTCGCCGGCAAGCTCTTGAAATACCTTTAGAAATAATGTTCACTCTCCTAGTCCTTTCCTCGCTTCTCTTTACTCCTATCCCGGGACGACATGACCAGATCGGTCTTTATTTTCTTATTTATCATTACTATTCACATCACACCCATACTAGACCCACGCCAGACTCAGATCAGACCTGCAACACATCCATCCCACACCCAAACTTATTATCACGTTAGAACCCACGCCAGATCCCTGTAGACCCTTCATAAACACACGTCATGTCTTCATCCATCGGTACCACCCAAGTCACAGGCCAGAACCACGCTAAATATACGCCAAATTTATCCAAGTTCAAGTACAGACCACTTTGCTATATGCAGACTCATTATTATACACAAGCCCTTCATTTATCCAATTTTTGGGTCACGAACATGGACTGTTACAACTTGACATGCTTCTAATTCACTTACATTATATGAGAAACAGTTATTTAGTAGCTTTAAAATGTGACCCTTGTTTGATATTATTCCTGTTTTCTTTACTCTCATCCTAAGACTGATATTGAAAGACGTTGTATATTTATGTCTCAGATAACTCCTCGTTACTCATCTCCTGATTCATTGGCGAGGATAATGTTTTGGTATGAATCAAGGCCAGAGGGATGCGCCGTTTGTGTGTATCGCCCGCCACTTGTTCTCGCCCTCTGCATTATCACAGCTCAGGAGGTGAACAATGGAGGGCAGATTTCACCCGCTGTTCAATTCTCTTCATTAAGAATACATTTTTTTCTTTATTCACTTGATGGTTCAATCAATCATTGGGGGCATACGCCGGGGGGCGCGTCGCCTCGCCCACCCTACGACGCCACTCCCGGGGGTCACCACGCGCGAGCTCCCATGCAGGCTCCTTTCCCATACCAAGCAGCTCTCGACAAGAAACATCAACTTGCCCCAGCCACGAGCCTTGTGGGCGCCCCCTTGGCCTCCTTCACGCCGGATAGTCTTTTACAGATACAACCCGATGGGAAGGATCGGTTTCAGGGTAGCGTGCCACATGCCCATATAGCCGAAGTTGGCGCTGACGGACTATGCAGGTAATAGGCCTCGATTCAGTCTCACGGTGAAATCGCTGATTTGACACGTAATCATCCCAGCTATACCCCATGATTCTGCGAAGACACTTATTACCAAAGGCATTGATTCGTCTCTTCAAGTCACTATTTAGTGTCCATGTATCACAACCATAGAGTAGGACAGGGATCACAAGCGACTTGAAGATCCGGATCTTTGTCCTTCTGCACAGGTACCGACAACGCCAAATACTCCCGCTGAGCGAGTCCATAACACCGTGGGCTATGCCAATCCGCCGTAAGACTTCTTGACGTGACCCGCCGTCATTATGGACTGCGCTACCAAGGTATGTAAAACTTTACAAGATCTCAATGTCCTCGCCACACGCATGAACAGACTGTACTGCTTCATCTAGTAAGTCTCCAAGCACCTGGACCTTGGTCTTGAGCCAGGAGACCTCAAGTCCCAAAGGCTTTGCCTCCTCGTGCAGCGCCTCGAGAGCCATCACCAGAACCTCCAGCGACTCAGCAAAGATTACTGCATCATCGGCAAAAACAAGATCAGTGATCTTGGGGTTGCCGACGGATGCTCCACAATCACTTTGATCTACAACCTTGTCCAATACCCAGTCCATACAAGCGTTGAAAAGTGATGGGACAAGGACGCACCCTTGCCTCACTCCTGTATTCACAGGAAAGAAGCTGGACACACCTGCCCCACACTTCACAGCACACTCAGTCCCAGAATACAGACCAGTTATCAAACCAATAGTCCTTGCAGGAATCCCTCGAAGTCGCAGAAGATCCCAAAGTGACTCACGATGCACTGAGTCAAACGCCTTCTTGAGATCAACATAGGCTGCAAGCATCCCCTGTCGAAACTCATGTCGGCGTTCCACCAGGACACGGTGGAACCGTGGACACCAACTTGATGGTTGGTGGTATATATATATATATATTATATATATATATATATATATATATATATATATATATATATATATATATATATAATATATATATATATATATATATATATATATCATACTATATATATATATATATAAATGTTTGTCTATCTATCTATTTATCTATCTATCTGTTTATCTATCTTTGTTTACGATATGTTCATTGTACAGCAGTGTGTTGCTATGGCATAAACCACTGCGATTAACGTTGTTTATGAAAAGAGACACTATGCATTCACTGTGTTCCAACAGTGTCACTTTGTGAGTCATAACCTGAAATCCTCTCTAGATACTTGTCGTATAGTTAGTTAATGGTTCACAAGTAGAATAGAGAGATAATACCAAGCGTACCATAGAAACACAAGAGTTAGAGTTGTAGTTATCAATAAAGATAGTGGTTGTGAACAGCAGGCTGGTCAGGTTGTGAGGTACAGCACTCTATGTGCCGCACATGTGTTGGCAGATCAAGCCGTGTGTTGGGCCTGCACGGCCTGCACGGCCTGCACGGCCTGCACACCACAGACCTGCCGATACCGCGTGTTTGTTGCTTCATTTACAAANAAAAAAATTTTAATTTTTATTTTAGTTATATTTTGAAATAAGGAATTTTTTATTGTCTCTTAGAATAATTTTTAGAGTTCGCTTTTTAGCATTATATTATATTAAATTTTAACTATTTTTAGCCTATGATGCCAAGTGCCTTGGCGAAACGTTGCATAAACAACCCCAAGTTTCCGAGTGTCTCTGTCACCCTGAAACTTCATGATTTTATATATATATATATATATATATAATATATATATATATATATATATATAGATATATATTATATATTATATTATATATATAATATATTAATATTATATATTATAATATATATTTTATATATTTATATATATATATATATTTAAATGTTTGTCTATCTTCTATTTTCTATCTATCTGTTTATCTATCTTGTTTACGAAATGTTCATTGTAAAAGGCAGTGTGTTGCTAGGGCCCATAAACCACTGCGTTTAAACGTTGTTTATGAAAAGAGACACTATGCATTCACTGTGTTCCAACAGTGTCCACTTTGTGAGTCATAACCGAATCCTCTCTAGATACTTGTTCGTATAGTTAGTTAATGGTTCACAAAGTAGAATAGAGAGAATAATACCAAGCGTACCATAGAAACACAAGAGTTTAGAGTTTTAGTTATCAAAAAAAGATAGTGGTTGTGAACAGCAGGCTGGTCAGGTTGTGAGGGTACAGCACTCTTGTGCCGCACATGTGTTGGCAAAAAAAAGCCGTGTGTTGGCCTGCACGGCCTGCACGGCCTGCAGGGCCTGCACACCCCACAGACCTGCCGATACCGCGTGTTTGCTTCATTTACAAATCTATGACAATGCTCGAACGCTCAAAAGGATCATGAACAAATTTTCCCTAGAAATATGGGAATAGTTTTTTGACAAGTTTTCATCAAATTAGAAAAGTTCATAGCAAAGTTCCAATGATTCTGTTCTTGATTGCAGTGGCAACGCGTCGGGTCAGCGACCATCGCCCCGGCGCAACAACACAATCGCTGACTTTTGGGCCTTCCAAGGTGGCCGGGAAAATTATTTTTTGTCTCCACACCGGATTTTGGGCAGCTCTGGTCACCCAAAAATACCTGACAGTTATTGTTACTGAGAGTTTATTTAAAAATAGTGTCGATGGGAAGATCTTCTTTTAATACAAATAGCGACATCTCGACAACGATTTGGTTTGGGAAGTGGGAATGTTGGGCCACAAAAACTCCTCACTTTATTTTTTCTGTGTATTTGTTTTTCCATCCGAGGTGCACGAGTCACCGGGAGTGTCTTATAGAGTAGTCACTGTGCTAAACATACGCAGTGCCACCCATTCTGTCATAACATACGCTATAATGGTGGTATATGCATCACCTCGCAAGTCACCACACTCGCTGCTCCTCTGCTACGGACGCCACACCTGCAGCCGTGATCACAAAGGACACGACGCACCTTCCAAGGACTCCTTCATAAGAACATAAAAAATAAGAAAAAAGTAAACTACAACAGGCCGTGAGATCTACACGAGGTGGTTCCTGTAAAGAAGTAGTAGTCCTGTGCAGTCCCTTTATATCGTTATAAGGCTCATCACAGCACTTCTCAGGTTATTTATTTTCTACATTACATTACATTACATTAGAGGGGGAAAGACAGTTGGGAGGAAAGAAGCACTAGGAGGAAGTTAAAATATAATGAAAATACTCTTCTATACACCTGCCTCACACCCTTGCAATCAGACGGGCTCCCGCAACAAGCCACGGTGTACCTTAGGCGGGGTTCACACCACACGTTTTTGCTGTCCGTGTCTACGTGGGCGTGGGGATCAGTGACGTCACATTTACGTCACCCCGTCACTCCCGCACCCGCGGAGAAAGAATTGGGAGCTCCGAATAATGTGAGCCTGGACGCGCGTCTCTCAAGGTCAGTGACGTCATCACTGCTCCAGCAACGTGGTGGTTGTAGCCTGGTTCACACTACACAGGCAGGGAGTGACTTCACTGTGACGTACTGTGAGTCACTCATGACAAGACGCACGTAGACTACGGACAGCAAAAACGTGAAGTGTGAACCGGGCCTTTGTGTTATGTGTTGTAAACGTTCCTCCCGTTATCCTGCTTTACCTTAATTGAATGTCACTAACAAGACCTACATCAGCAGCTTCGGATTCCATTCATATTCCTTCCCTAATATGTTCGTTTCCTCTGTAACACAAATTGTGCATCGTTCTCGATTATCCAGCGGCGTCAAGTTTTCAGTGGACATGTCTTTGTGCCCGTGTTGTCGCCCTCCAGCGCGCCCTCGTGTTTGCCAGGCACGTCATGGTATCGCAGTGCTCGATTTGCCAAACATATAATTAATTAAGCTTCCGAAACATTCATAGTATTTCAACACACACACACACACACACCACACACACACACACACACACACACACAAAACCCCACACCACACACACACCACACACACACACCCACTCACACACCACACACACACACCACACACACACACACACACACACACACACACACACACACACACACACACACACACACACACACACACACACACCACGAAGGAGAGGGACGATCCTTTTCAAGTTCTGTTATAGTTCCTGAGTCTTAGTAATAATAATTACCAAAGGTTTTTTATTTTGGCTGTTTGTCCGAGTTGTCAGTAATACAGTAATATGTAATAATGATTGTAGTAATAATGATGATAATGATAATAATATTGATAATAAAAAATATCAACAGTAGTACCAATAGTGATAATAGTCTACAGCTCGCTAAAGCCATAAATGTTAACATGTAAGAATAATTGAAAGGTTAAGAAATACGATACTAATACGTGCGTGAAAGAGGCCACAGAACCAGCCGGTGTCTCCTTCAATAGTGGCACTGATAAGACGGCTGTCCAGCATCACTGCCAGGGCTCGGAACACATTAGTACCACTGGCCGTAACCTTCCACTTCAGAAAAGGAAGAAAGAAGAAGAAAGATTTGTGAACGCAAAGAAATGTCTGCCGTGGAGGGATAAATGTTTACAGAACTGTAAGTGTTTAATTGAAGAAGACTGAAAAAAGAAACAATCGTCAAAACATGAGTTGGAGAAGTCAGGACGTCATTGCTTCCTCAACGCCTGCAGCAGATGAGGCGAATATAAAGATGATGAAATCGGGGCAGCTTATAGATAAGCTGGAGGATGTGAAAGTTAAACTGAAGAAACTGGCTAACGAGGCAGACAAGCATGAACAAATACTGACAGAGAATAAAACAAAGGAAGTGAAAGAAGAATAAAAGATTTTTGAGGACAAGGAGGCCAGGACTAATGAGCAGCTTACAAGTGCAAACATTTAATGGACGGCAGCTGTGCCGAAATTTTGGAAAAGAAAGAAAAAACAAGAATAAAGAAGAGATCACACAAAAAAGGCAGATAAAGAAAACTCAAGTAGTAATTTGAACAAATATCAAGCTCTTCAAATATATGATAGACAGTAACACGTCAGTCTGCATAGTTGGCAGCAAGGAGAACAAGCTCGGGATCATTTAGAGACGAGGATTAGAAAAATGTATTTACGAGTACGAATTAGAATATAGTGCTTGTTCCCTGATATTTTTGAGGTTACGTACATCTATCAGGAATAAAGTATTGCTTGTTGAAGGCTGTGGCATGCGGGGGGAAAGATCACCACAGATGAAGTAAGGGCAGAACATGATATGACTAACTAACTAATAAAGGCCTTCATGACCTTGAAATTGCCGTCACACTGCAGGGAATGTCCACTTGGTAATATCCAGTTAAAGATATTGTCAACAGTCATTAACACTGCGAACAAAGATGATATTAATGACCACATCTATGCTAACATAAACAGGTATTCCACTTATGCAGGAGTCTGTTGACGTATCGAGATGGCAGGTAACACTATATTTAAACATTGTTTGAAATTACCAAAATGTAAAGGGGAAAATCCAAAGTGAAAATACTGTTTTTTGTAACTTAGAAGTGACTGAATAAGATATAATGCTTGGAAATGTACTTAATGAAACGTATTAGATAAAACTAAACATGAACAAACGTTCGCAAAAAAAACGGTACATAAACATGTCATAAAAGATGTTTGACAGAGTACGGATACTCACAGCCAAATGCAGGATAAGGAGATTAGCCACAGGGATTACAACACTTTCTCTGATAAAGGTGATCACGTAGTGTTGGCTTTCAAGTGTATGATCACACACACACACACACACACACACACACACACACACACACCACACACCACACACACAACCACACACACACAAAACACACACACACACACACACAACACACACACACACACACACACACACACACACACACACACACACACACACACACACACAGTATCAAAAGAAGAAGCTTCATTTCAGAGATAATTACCTCTTAACAAAATATGTTAATGAATAATAATGATGGTGATAATAACAGTACGCATGATGATAGTCTGTAATGAACTGGAGCTCATAAATGAAAGAGTGATGAAGGTAAACAAAGAATATGTTTGGCTAATGGCGAGGAAAAGAAGTGAAAAGTGGTGTAATAAGAACTGTAGAAGAAAAAAAATTGAAGAAATTTTTGAAAATAGATTTAGCAGATGATTGAGTAGCCAGACATGTAATACTAGAATAAACCAATACATAATAAACATAACAAAAATAGATTAAGACGCAGAGATGAGTTTACAGACGGTCATGATTGCGTAAAGTTTTCATTAATTACATGATAATAATACCATAGTGAAAGGCAGAATGCAGAGACGAGTAGAAGTAAGCAAAAATGAAGATGACGAGGTTGAATTAAATACATTTTTAAAAGAATTTTCAGTCGTGTGCTTTCAGTATTTGACTTGCTTGAATAAAACACATTTTTCTTTAAAGAGACGCAAGTATAAAGGAAGAGTCATATGCGAACAGGGAAGTGTTAAATCATAACCCTGAAATACTGCATGGGAAAAAGGAGATAAGTAAATGTCACTGATGCTTTATCTACGTGGCTGATTCAAGAGTATGCAACAAAAATCAGTGCACCTTTGCCCACCCTATATACACGCTTGTTCCCTACGTCAAAAGAGGTTATCAAATTTATAGAAGAACCTCAGCTATGTATCCTACCCACCAAAAAAGAGAAAATCTTAGAACACACACACACACACACACACACACACACACACACACACACACACACACACACACACACACACACACACACACACACACACACACACACACACACACGAAGATAGACATAGTTACACAATTATGTAACAAAAACAGTTAAAAAATCATGACTCGCACAACCCTGGACGCTGGCTCTTCCTTCCCTTTATAAAAAGACACAAAAAAAGGTACAGTAGCTCCTCTTATTGTTTGTGTCCACCATTGTTGCCGGCGCCCCTTGTGTGTGGCGTGGGTGGCCAGGTGGCAGGTGGGCGGGTGGTTGGCCAGGTGGGTGGGCGGGTTGACAGGTGGGAGGGTGGGTAGGCAGGTATCCAGGAGGGAAGAGAAGAGGCAAGAACCAACTTCTCTCTCCAGGTTTTTTCAAACAGATTTACTTTGACGTTTCCATGAAACTTGAGCTCCAAGGATTCCTGAAGGACTCTTGCCTCACCGTAGGATCTGAGTGTGTGGGATCCTCTGGTTTCTCTCTCTCTCTCTCTTTTTCTATCCTCGTCCTTAGATTCCATGCCTTTTCCTTTTTAATTTTGTTGGGTTCCCTTCGTTCTTTATCTCTTCTTGCGTCCTCCACCGCGGCCATCTTCTATTCCTCCTTGTCCGGCCTCGTCTATCTCTGCCTCTTTGTCCTCCTCCTCTTCCGGTGCCTCTTCCTTAGTCTCTTTCTCCTTCCCTCACTCTTCTTCCTCCTCCTCCTTCAGCTTTTGCTGTTCTTCCTCCTCCATCTCCACCTTTATTCCTCTTCCTCCTCCTAGTCCTCTTCATTCTCCTCTTCATATCCACACTTTGCCTTCTCCTACAGTCTACATCATAACAACACTCATCACCACAACATTACAACTCTCCATACACACGGATGCAGACAGGCCCGAGTTCACAGTCATTACCTCCACTTTTGACTTGTGACGGGCTGTGCTTCACTATGAGGGTTCTGCCTGTTATATATAGACTATCATTGGGAAATAAGGTATCATAGGTCTACTGCACGCTTTAGGGGATGACCAATGTACGACGTCTCGCAAGGGAAAGCACATTACCTCTGTGGTTTAAGCGTTGCTGGCCATGCTGGGGGCTGATTGACCGCTACCTCTCTAGAAAGCGGCAGGCAAGGCGTCCGCACCTCCCCTTCACACCCACACAGTGCCGACTCACATGCACTCATACACAGTAGAGTTAGTGGTAGATTATGCAGTACTTTATTCTCTCCTAAATTCAATGTTTGTTTTCAATATAACATGGTTTCTCTTCTTTTCCGGCCACCGTCGGCTGGAGGGAGTGGTAGTGAGGGTGAATCCTTTTCCTTTACTGTCCCGTTCCTTGTTATCTCAAGGTTCTTTTGTATTCATCCTAGT
Organism: Chionoecetes opilio; assembly: GCA_016584305.1. Lineage (NCBI taxonomy): Eukaryota > Metazoa > Arthropoda > Malacostraca > Decapoda > Majidae > Chionoecetes > Chionoecetes opilio. Next base: position 23,624 of record JACEEZ010003005.1, read on the forward strand.
TTTTATCTTCCTACTCCTCCTTATTTTTCCAGCTCCTTCTATTCCTCTTCCTTTTTTCTTCTCCTTTTTTCTCACCCACCTCCTCCTCCTTTTTTTTCTCCTCCTTATTTCACCTCCTCTTTTTTTTTCCTGTTTTACTCCACCTCCTTTTTTTTTCTTCCTTTTTTTCGCTTCTTTATTTCTCATCCTATGTCTCTCTATTTCTCATCATTTTTTCTTTATTCCTATGTATTCTCCTCCTTTTTTTTCTCCTCCTCCGTATTTCTCATCATCTTCCTCCTCCTCATCCTCCTCAGCTTTTCATTGTGGTGGGTAATCCCGCAAAGAATTTCCCAATTATCGACAACGCAAGAAAACTATTCAAGACAAGCGCAAGGAACCCTGCAAAAACTTAACCCCTTGAGGCCCAGAACGTAATTTCCATTGTAAGTTGGGTACCATTAGACGATTTTTAGTGTATATAAGCAATATTTTATAGATATGACCTGTTTAGTATCCTTGTCCACTAACTACTTTGGTATATTCAGGAGAGGCAGTAGCGGAGTGGTTAGCGTCTCCGACTGGCGTTCTCGGTGACCCGAGTTCGATCCCCGAAGAAAACCAAAACCTTTCTGCACCGTCGAGTGGCCTAAGAACACCCACATGCCCTGTCCATCAACTCTACCTTCGATTGCGAGTGCATCGGAGGACACAGGGGGGCGGCATGAGCCTCTAATCACAGGCGTCACTATAAAAATCCTGCCTGCGCCACCACGGGCGAGGACCAACCATCACACCCCTCAAGTGAACCTCCAGAGACTACCATCCGATCCCTGGATCACCACAGCCTACAGGCGCTATAGACAAAAAAAAAAAAAAAAAAAAAAAAAAAAAATTCAGGTACTTTTTGTTGTGTTATGGCTCGACAACAGACAATTTTATATAGTAAAGGAAAGATCTGGGCGTGAAGGGGTCAGCGCAGTGGATGTGAGTTGCATCGTTTTCTCCCCATCCAGGCAGACTGACAAACGATCCGCCGCTCAACGCCAAAAAGGACAAATGAAAAATTTCCTCTTCCAGATCTCCTTCCAAATTGAAGAGAAAAAAAATAGAGTCTGCGCTCCGAACTTTTAGAGATAATGCTTGGAAGGTGATACTTAAAGTTTTAGATATGAATATTTTTCAAAATTGATATGGATACCAAACTTGCAAGTCTGCGAGAACACCATATCGTGATGCCAATGATGATGATGATGATGATGATGATATGGTTACAAAAAAGTATATTATCATTATTATTTATGTTATTATAATTTTAGTTAATATTATTAATATTACTGTTATTATTTACTATTATCAATATTATTGATAATAATATTATTATTATTATGATCATTATTATTTTACTACTTTAAATATTTATTTTACATTATTATCACTTATTTTATTATTATTATTATTGATATTATAATTATTATTATTATTATTATTATTATTATTATTATTTATATACATATGTTATTATTTTATTATTATAATAATTATTATTATTGTTATTTCAGATTTTTTTATTACTATTATTAATTATAATTATTTTTATTAATAATCCTATTATCATATCATTTTTATTATTCATATTATTATTATTATTATTATTATTATTATTATAATTATTATTATCATCAGTAATAGTATAGTAGTAGTAGTGATAGCAGCGGTAGTAGTAGAGGAAGTAGAGTTGCCATTGTCAATACTTTGGGATTGATTTGGTTTAACACTGAGTATTGCCATTTTTATAGGTAACTGAATGACTATGTCATCCCTTTCCCTGGTCAACTCTCTTCCTGGTTATATTTTTCCACATTCCTACGACTAAAATTCTTTCAAGCAAGAAGTGGCAAAACACCTCACAAACTAAATGGGCCCACCCTCTTTGAAGTCTCTTGCTTTTGTATTTTGGGGGTTTGGTATTCATATATTTGTCTTGGTATATTGTTTTTTTATTTTTTCAAAATTGAAGCTTAAACCTTTTATTTGGTACTTTTGGCCCATTTTTTTTTTTTTTCCTTTGGGGTTTTTGTGACCATCTCCCTTTCCGGGGTATTTGGGGCCATTATTTTCCTGGGTACTTGTGGCCACTATTTTCCTTGGTACTTGTAGCCTTTATTTTCCGGTACTTTGGCCTCTATTTTCCCTTGGTATTTTGGGGCCCATCTACTTTCCCTTGGTACTTGTCCCCATCTACTTCTTTGGTATTGGGGCCCATCATTTCCTTGGTACGGGGGCCATTATTTTCCCTTTGGTATTGGGGCCATCTTTTCCTTGTACTTGGGCCATCTTTTTTCCCTTTGGTACTTTGGCCATCTACTTTCATTGGGATTGGGGAATCTACTTTCCTTGGTACTTGTGTTCTACTTTCCTTGGTACTTGTGGCCATCTACTTTCCATGGTATTTGTGGCCATCTATTTTTCCTTTGGGTATTGGGGCCCATCTACTTTCCTTTGGGAAATTGTGGCATCTACTTCCGGGGTATTGTCCTCTCCCCCGGGGTACTTTGGCCTTTACTTTCCTTGTACTTGCGGCCATCTACTTTCCTTGGTACTTTTGGCCATCTACTTTCCTTTGAATTTTGGCCATCTATTTTCCTTGGGTATTTAGGCCATCTACTTTCGGGGTCCCCTTGTGGCCATTTACTTCCCTTGATACTTGCGGCCTCTACTTTCCTTGGTATTTGTGGCCATCATTTTCCTTGATATTGGGGCCCATCTATTTCCCTTTGGTACTTTGGAAATTCTTTTTCTTGTAAAAATCCCTACCTCCATCCCCTCACCCCCCTCTTAGTGAACACACGGTCTCGTCAGCAGTAGAAACATCACACATTGCATTTATTGTATTTTATCTTTTGTATTTTTGTTTTTTTATTTGTCATTTTTTTTAAATTATACTATCAACCTATGGTGTTTAATTTGGTCAAAACATGAAGGGAGAAATTAGTATTTGTGTGATGAAAACCTCGGACCTGTCGTACACCAACATTATTTTAAATAATTAAAACGCTTTTTTTTGGTTGAAATTGGAAAAGAAAACCACTACTTTTATAAGACACTGGGGAATAATCCTTAATATTTTAGCTACGAAAAATATTACCTTAAAATAAATTCACCTGTACCTCGCTCCCACAGCTTATTTGTAGTCATGGCGCCCCGCTTTTTTAGTAGTGGAAAGTCTTTGAAAAAACGTAGGAAAGTGCTTTTTTATTTCTGTCTCTGTTTGGGTCCGTCAAATGCCGTGTCGTGGGAAACTGTCATTTTTAAAAACTATCTACTCGTAGCTCCTTATTTTAGAATGGTATCGCCCTCAATCTTTTGTGTTACGTATTTCATGCTGGCAAACCCTCGCCTGCTACGTCTAATTTTGGGAAATTCATTTCTTTTACGGGAAAGGAAAAGGTTTCAATCCTTTTTTCTATTATCTATCTAATTGTTTTAGGAGTGCCGTGTGTGTTGTGTGTTGTGTGTGTGTGTGTGGGTGTGTGTGGGGTGGTCTGGTCTGTGTCGTGTCGTGTCTGTCTGTCTGTCTGTCGTTTCTGTTGCTGTCTGTTTTTCGGGTCTGGTCTGTATGCCCGTCGTGTCTGTTGTCTGCTGTGCTGTCTGTCGCTGTGCTGTCTGTCTGTCTGTCTGTCTGTCTGGTCTGTCTGTCTTTTGTCTGTGTCTGTCGTCTGTCTGTCTGTCTGTCTGTCTGTCTGTTGTTGCTGCCCCGGTCTGTCGTCTGTCTTGGTAGCCGAAACGAAATTCTATTTGATGAGAGGGGCTCAAAAAATCGCAAAAAATCGGGGTGGAAAGCGGTTTGGGTCCCATGTCGATTGAATATTTTGGGGGGTTTTTTGGGCAAAAAAATTTAAGAGTATTAGATTACGGAAAATACTCTGGGGTAATCTTGCCGCATTCCACGACTAGTAGACTCTGGACTTTGTAGGGTGTTGATGTGGGGTTTTGGGAATCACACGGAACAAAAAGGGGTTGAACACACGGAATGTCTACCCCAGGCATTTTTGACCGGGAAAACCAACACAGCAACAACACATTGGAGTTTGCAATCAATGTTGTCTAATATATACTACTACACAAACATAAATACAGGGGCCAAAAAGGGCCCCACAAGCACTTTGTCTAATAACTATAGGATCCGTGTGTGTGGTGTGTCTGTCTGTCTGTCTGTTTTGGGTAGCCGAAACTGTAAATTCAATTTTGATAGGTAACTAAAAACTTGCAATAAACGAGGGGTAAGGGGGCTTGGTCTCATGTCGATTGAAAAATTTTAAAGGGGGATTTGGGCTAAAACATTTGGGGTATTAATTACGGAAAAATTTGGGGCGGTAACTTTTGTCCTTTAAACAAACTAGAGACTCATGGACTTTGTGTGCTTGTGTGATGTGTGTTGGTAAAAAATACTTTGATCCTTTTAACACTTTTCAAGTACCAACTACTTTTTATTGATATACAAACGCCCCCACGCGGACGAACTTGGGGGGCTCAAAACCGGCCCGAATGGGGGGCCCTACACGGAGAAAAAAACTCTACCAATCGACCATTCTGAGGGGGTTGTGTGTGGTGTTGGGAACACAGGCCCAAAAAGGGTTTTAGAATCACAGGGAACGGGGCTACCCGGGCTTTTTGACCAGTCCCAACGACCAACAACCTTTGGAGTTTGCAATCATGTTGTCAAATATACCACTAAATACATGGGTCCAAAAGGGCCCCAACACTTGTCAAAATATACTTAGGATGGGCCGGTTTCTGTCTTTTTTTGGGGTAGCCAAAACGTAAATTTAAATTTTTTTAATGAGTGGGGTTCAAACCGCAAAAAAAATCTTGGTGGCAAGCGGTTTGGTCCCATGTTGTTTGAAAAAATTTTAAAGGGGTTTTGGGCAAAAAAACCTTTTTCAGATAAAAATTACAGGAAAAAACTCTGCGGTAACTCATCCCGTTTACACTAACCCCATAGATCATGGACTTCCGTGGGTGTGAGGGGTGTGTGTGGGGTGTGTGTGGTTGTGTGTGGGGTTGTTGTGTGTGTGGTGGGGTTGGGGGTTGTGTATGTGTGTTGCTTGCGGACGGGCGTGGGGGGGGGTGAACAGGTGGGGTGGGGTGAGAAAAGCGTGGGGCTGGGGTGAACAAGCGGGCTGGGTGGGCAGGCTACGGTGGGGGTAGGGGGTCACCCCGGGGCCCTTTTGACCAGTGCCAACGACAGCAAAAACCGATGGTTTTTGCACCACATTGTTTTTGATATATACTACTATACAACATCAATACATGGCCCCAAAAGGGCTCAAGACACTTTTTTTTCTTCAAGACGTTGTTAAATGAGTATTTTGCCTTTTATATGGTTTTTTTTTGGTTTTCTTTATCGTGTGGGTGGGTTGTGTGGGGGGGGGGGGGGAAGGGAAATAGGGTTTGGGCTTTAGGGTTCTGTTCCCTTTCTTTTACTGAACCGTCTGTCTCCCTTCGGCTAAAATTTTTAAAAGGCCGAGAAAAAATCAATACTTAAAACAAACATCCTGAATCAGTCACCACAAACCATTTGAAAAAACACTTGCCCCACCACGAACCTTTTTAGAAAAGCAAAATCTTTAACTTAAAACCCTAAATTTACCTTAAACTTCATCCTTTGCTACCCTTCATCCCTTCTTTCTTCCCTTCCCCTAAAACGCCTCGCCCCCTCCATAATATTAATAATAACGTTCATGATTTTTTTTCCCCTGTGGAAGAGTTTTTAAAAGGGTTTTAGTTAGTACAGTAAAAAAGGTGACGGGTGAGAACATTCCGGATTTCCCTTTTGGTTCAAATGGAAAGGAATAGGGGGAAGAAATGACAATAAGAGAATTCGCCTTATATTTCAGGGAGAAAGGACATCTAGACTCTCTAAGCGGGGGGTCTAAAAGGGGGGGTCGCGACCTCTCGAGCGGTCGCGAAAGTCTTCTAAGGGTCGCGAAATTTCTAAAATGGAAAAATGCAAAATATTCAATTTATATTATTTTTTAAATTTTTTATCATAAAAAAAAAACAATGATTATCCCTTCTAGGTTTTTAATAAATTGCTAATATAAATGTACATTTAATAATCACTCTGAGAAAATTTGACCCTTTGGGGGGTCCCCCCCCCCTTTCCGCCAAGCCCTCACCCCCAAAACGCTCCCCCTCCATCTATACAAAGTGGGCTGTTGTATCATCACTGCCCGACCCCCGTTAATGCTTTCAAACCCACATCCCAATCTCATTTACGGTTGACTTTTTTTTTCGGGGGTCTATAAGAATTAGGTATAGATTGCACTGATTCGGTTCATTTAAGTATTCCAAAATTTTTCCCCAAATATATTTACTTAAATGTTATGATACGAAAAATACGACTCTCCCTATTGTGGTAAATGGGTATGGTGTTGGGTGGGGTTGTGTGGTGTTGTGGGGTGTGTGTGGTTGTGTGTGGTTGTGGGTTGTGTGTGTTTGTGTGTTGTGTGTTGTGTAAGAGAAAGGGGGAAAAAAAAGACTAGCATTAAATTGTCAGTTTTCAAAAATTGGTTTGGAAAAAGGGTGGGGGGGGGGGGGTCGAAACCCTTTTCAAAAATATTTGGAGGGGTTTCGCAGGCCAAAAAATTTGGGGCCTTTGCTCTAGAGAAGGAAAAGACCGAGAAAAATGTGAAATCTGGGGGTTTTCCGGGACTTACCTGTTTTTGTTTTAAATGTGGAAAATCCGTTTCCTTAAATCCCTTGCCCGATATGGATTTACTGACTTACAAAACAACACCAACACACACACCCCCACAACACACAACACACACACCACACACACACACCACACACACCACACACCCACACACACACACACCCACACACACACACCACACACACACACCACACACACACAAACCCCAAAACCACACCACAAAAAACACCACCCCCACACACCCCACACACACACACACCCACACCAACACACACACACATATATATAGTTTCCCAAAGTTTTAATTGAACTAAACCCCCTACTCACACCCCAAACGCCTTAAAAAACTGCACTATTCCCCCCAAATTTTTAATTAAAATCTTTGAACATTTGTAACACGTAAAAGGGGTAAAAGAGCGGCATGGACGAGGGAGCGACGTGGTAGTGTAAACTGAGAAAAAAGAGGAAAGATAAACTCTCACGGAGGAGTCTACCGGCGTGGTTTATTTGCCTGAATTAACTGCGTGGTATAATATTGTTAATTTAAACCGTGAAGAAGCAGAAATTCCTCCGGGGGCCCCCCTAGGGAAGACAAATGGCCCCGGTTAGTTTGGAAGTGTTTTTGGGCCCAAAAAAAAACATCTAAATATTCCATCCCAAAAAAAGAGTGTAAGCCGATATTTTCCAAAACCAGCACATTGATTTTAGATTGTTTCTCTTTTGGTGTTTTTAGCCCGGGATCCCCATTTTCCCGAGTTGCTTGCCGACAGCGAAAAAGTGGTGGGATGGTGGGAGTGAGGCGCATTACTATTGCATGCCCTAGTGATATATATATATATATAAATATTATATATAAATTATTTATTATATATATATATATTATATATATAATATAATAAAATATATATTATAATAATATATTATTATATATTATATATATAATATATTATAATATTATTACTACCGCAAAAGCCCCCCTCCGGGCGGCTTTTTTGGCTACCTGCGGAGGCTATTTGGGGGGCCTTCGGGCCCCCCCCTGTGTTTGGTGGGCCGAAGCCCACCAACACAGACTCTCCCGATAACCCCTTTTAAATTTTTCCCGAAAAATGGATTAGAAAGTATGTATTAAAGCCAAATTATTCACATTACCCATCACCCCCACCCATTCCTCACCCTTACCCTCACCCCCAACCCTTCCTCACCCCTTACCCATCACCCCCCAAATTTACTCACCCATTACCCCCCCTCCACCCATTCACTCACCCATTATCCTCCCCACACCCATTACTCCCCAAATTTCCCCTCCCCCCCCATCTATTCCCCCACCCTCCCCCCCCCCTCCCCCCACCCCTTCACTCCCCTTTTCCCATCACCCCACAAAGGTTTTCCCCAATTCTCGCAGCCCCCTTTTTTTTTACAATTCTCGCTAAAAGGGTGCTAAAAAAAAAAAAAAAAAAAATGTCGGTCATCTATAAAAAGATTAAAACCTTCTCCTCTCGAACCGGCTCCAAACTTTATATGAGGGATTCCGCAAAGGGGCGGCACCCGGAGGACACAAAACACACCAACACACACACCACACACACCCCACACACACACCAACACACACACACACACACACACTTTCGCTTATATTTTTTTATATATTAATATAACTCCGCTAGCCGCCCTCCGGGGGGACTTTTGGCAGCTCCTGCGGAGGGGTATTGGGGGCCTTCGGCCCACCACCTGTGTTTGGGGGCCCCTTTGGCCACCAACAGGACCCCCGATAGCCCCTTAAATTTCCCGAAATATGGATTAGAAAAGTATGTATCCCCCCCCATTCACTCACCCATTACCCTCACCCCCACCCTTCACTCCCCATTACCCCTCACCCCCCACCCTTCATCACCCCTTTTCATCACCCCCACCCATCACTCACCCATTTTCCCATCACAACCACCCTTCACCACCCCTTACCCCTCACCACACCCTTCACTCCCCATTACCCATACCCCCCACCCCTTCACTCACCCCTTACCCTCACCCCCCCCCATTCACTCACCCTTACCCATCACCACCCCATTCACTCACCAATACCCATCCCCCCACCTATTCCCCACCTCACCCCTCACCCCCAAACCCCCACCCCCCACCCATTCACTCCCCATTCCCCACACCCTTAAATATCACCCCCTTCATCACCCATTACCCTCACCCTACATCAAAGGGTTCCCCCAATTCCGCCCCCTTTTGTTTTCACAATTCTCGCTAATAGGCTGCTAAAAAAAAAAAAAAAAAATGATCGGACCCCCTCTAAATGGGTTATGACTTACCCCCGGTCAACCTGATTCCAAAAATGTGCCATAGAGGTTTTTTGCGCCACGGGGGCGGAAACCCAACCACACACACACCAGAAGACAGACAGACGACAACAGACAGACACACTTTCGCTTTAAATTTTTATAAAGAATATATAACTATATTTTAAACCCAATATAATATATTATAAAATAAATATATAATATATATATTATATATATATATATATATTATTAATATATTTTATATATATATTAAAATTTTATTAATATAATTTTATATATATAATATATATATATATTTTATATAATATAATATATATATATATATATATTTATAATAATATAAAATATAATATATTTATTTATAATATTAATATATATATATAATAATTATATTATTATATAAAATATATATATATAATTATATATATAATATACACATAATTTATATAATTTTAATATTATATATATTATGTATATATATATTTTAAAAAAATATATATATAATATATTTTATATTATAATTTTATATAATAATATTATATATATAATATATATATTATTATATAAAATATATATTATTTTATTATATATAATAATATATTATATATATATTATATATAATTTTTATTATATATATAAAATTTATATATATAACGACAAAGATATTTTAACCCAAACCCGAGGCACCTGTTTCTGAGAAGATAGTGAAAGGGCTAGACCCCAAACATTTATTAGGACGTTGGGTTCGATTTCGGGTTTACCACAAAAAAAAATATTTCGCTTGTTTTTTTCTTATAATTAAGAAAAAAAAAACATGAAAATGATCCCCTGGACGTTTTGCCGCGCGACGTAGCAACATTCTGTTTTTGAAATTTTTTAAAATTTAAAACTGAAGTGAGGGGCAGTAGGCCGGGACGAGGAAGGGAACCGGGGGGGGGCAAGGCTTTGTCTTGCGGGGGGAGGGTTTTGCATGCGAGGTGATGGGTGAGAAAAACAAGAGGTCGAGTGGGATTTCCGCAAAATGGGGCAGTGGTCATTAGTTATGAGGTGAAAATTTAAAGAATAATTTTGGATGAAAAACGATGAACGGTGGATTTTACAATAAAGAGAAAAAATGGCCAGTGAAGGAGCGATTATGCGTGCCATTTCGGTCGCCTGCCCCGTACCCGTTTCCCCTGACCCATGACGTCAGAGGATGCATGGGTAAACTCTTCGGGGGGAAAAGAAAAACAAGGGGCAGGTGAGGCCCACGAGCCTCGCACCATCTGCTTTTTTTATGAAGGTTTTTTTCGAGGCGGCCCCAAGGGGCGGGGTGGCGCGGGGGGGGGCCTCCCAGGGGGGGGCGGGGGCCGTATTAGCGGAAATTTATCTCCTACAGAGCCTGAAAATTATTAAAATGGATTTCCCGCCGGCTGCCGCTCCACCATGGATAATAAAAGCTGGCAGCCCTGCATGTGCTCAAAACCTTAAAGGGGGAGGGTTTTTGGGACAGCCTTCCTCCCCCAGGGACAAGCCACGCCGCGCCCCAAGAGCCTGCCGCACGCCCCCCAAAAAATGGGGACCCTTGAAAATTTTTCTGGGGGTTTTTATTTAAAATTCAGCTCTCGCCGAACGTTACCCGAAAGATTTGTTTTAAATTTAATGTTTTTGGCCCTTGAATAAAAACCCGGGGTGTCTTGGCCAGGGGGGGTGTGGCAAATGACGGCGGGCTGCTTAGGTTTCCCCCGGGGGTCGGATAAATTTTAATTGCACCTCGTTTTAATTAAGTGTAAGAAACTTGTTTAAAAGACCCCTCGTCTGCTTTGCCCTTTATTAGCGGGAACACAAAGGAGCACACTCAGCAAAGCTCATTTTCTTGATCATACGAAATTTAGCTATAAACGAAGGGTTTTAAACCCGATTTATGTTTCTTTAATATCTGTTTTTTTGTCAAAATAACTCACTTAGTTTATCCCTTGTAAGGAAAAAAAAGGGGGGAATTACGGGCGAATTTCTTTTTTTTTCCCGCCGAGATCCGTCAGTGCCATACGGCCCTCATGCAATGGGGGGTCCCGTGCAGCCGCGGCGGGGCCCCCAAAAGGGCATGGGTGTCGGGGCTTCCTCGCCCGGGAAACCACGGGTTATTTTCTGCCTCCCTGAAGGGTGGCGAGTGTGCGCTTCGCTCCAATACACTTGAAAAGAAAATTTTTTGACACGACACGCTAAAGAAAATAAACTTACATTCACGGGGGAAAAAGAAAAAAAACCTGCTGGGGTTTAGAGTTTTTTTACGGAAGCTCATTTAAAAAACCCAAAATTTTTTGGAACACGGTTGTGCGTTTTCTCAGGAGTTTTAGTGACAAGACGACTGTTTTTGCCGCTACTGCTGAGGCACCCGTCTCGAAAATCCCGTCAACACCCATGGAAAGAGAAAGCTTTGTTCTCTGCTTTGGGGACATGAGAAAATACCCTGGTTGCCTCACGGCCTCTTTAGCTTCCTTTTTTCTTTTGTTTTTATGTTTTTGGCCCACTGAAAGAAATTTGGAAGTAATTTAAGTCTCCTTCATCAAAACCCTTTTCTCGAAAAGAGGGACCCTGCCTCTCCCCACAGCACCAACACTTCCCGGCACTGCGGGAAACCAGAACCTCAAGACTGAAGAACCAGCGTGAATAATGCCCGAGTTTTCGGTGATCAAATAGGCGAAAAAAGACTTTCCTGCTGAAAGTTGGGTGGGGGCCCGATTCTCGCCTCTGAAATTTACATACTAAAATTTTCCCTTGCTTATTGGGCGGCGTTGTCGTGTAGGCGGGTTTCCGTTCGGGTCCGGTCCCCCCTACTGAGGGGTCGTCAAGTGTCCAAGTATTTGGGCAAATTTTTCTCCGCGTAACAAACACCCCTCCGCCTTAGAGGTACCTCTAGGGAAAGGGCCCCTTATTGGCCCAAAAGCCGAAAAATGGTCTTATGGTCATCAAAGGGGTTTTCCCTTTTCACTGCCAGTCGACTCACTTGGCTCACCCTTCCTCCCTACCCCATTTTTTTCTATATTCTGTTGTCAATACAAATGCATTCAACGGAATTTTTTTTTAAATTGTTAGTGGGATTCTACTAAATGTATGTTTTTTTTTACCATCACAAGAACAAAATGGCCTTCTCTCTCTCTCATTTTTCCCCCCTCTTCTCGCCTCTCCCCCCTCTCTTCTTCTCTTCCCTCTCTTTTCTCTCCTCTCCTCTCCCGCTCCCTCCTTCTTCCTTCTTCCCCAATCTTTTCCTCCCTCTTCCCCTCTTTTCTTTCCCTTTTCCTCTCCTCCCCTCCCCCCCCTTCCCCCTCTCCTTCCTTCTCCCCCCCCTGGTCCTCCTCTCCCCTCTCTCCCCTCCTCCTCTTTCTCCTCCCTCTCTCCACCTCCTTCTCTCTCCCCCTCTCTCTCCCTTTTCTCTCTCTCTCTCTTCCTTCTCCCTCTTCTCTCTCTTCTCTCTCTCTCTCTCTCTCTCTCTCTCTCTCTCTCTCTCTCTCTCTTCTCTTCTCTCTCTCTCTCTCTCTCTCTCTCCTCTCTCTCTCTCCTCTCTCTCTCTCATCTCTCTCTCTCTCTCTCTCTCTCTCTCTCTCCTCTCTCTCTCTCTCTCTCTCTCTCTCTCTCTCTCTCTCTCTCTCTCTCTCTCTCTCTCTCTCTCTATAATTGTGGACTCGTACAAATGTATTTTTTTTTCTTCTTACTTTTAACTGTGTGTGTGTCCCCTCCGCGCATGTTTTAATTTATAATTGTACCTGTCACCTTCCTTGTGTCACACACACACACACACACACACACACACACACACACACACCACACACATACACACACACACACACACGCACGCACGCACGCACGCACGCACGCACGCACGCACGCACGCACGCACGCACGCACGCACGCACGCACGCACGCACGCACGCACGCACGCACGCACGCACGCACGCACGCACGCACGCACGCACGCACGCACGCACGCACGCACGCACGCACGCACGCACGCACGCACGCACGCACGCACGCACGCACGCACGCACAGCCTGAGTGGCTCGGTGGATTAGAGCGTCGCGCGCAAGTCTGTGGTTTGGGCGTTCGATCCCCGGCCCCGCTCGATCGTGGGGATTTTTCACTGAGAAGTTCGGGCGGTTACTGCCCCCCTTGAGAAGATAAGATAAGATATTTTGATCCTATCTAGACACTTTGCAAGTACCAACTACAAGGTTATTGACTATACAAAGCGCAACCACGCCAGGACGAACTTGGTGGACTCGAACCGCTGACCGAATGCAGGGACTCTACACGCAAGCTCACGACTCTACCAACCGAGCCACCCTGACGTGTCCCCTTGAGGAAGAGGATGGGGTGTGTATGGTGGTGAAGTTCCAACATTACCATAGATCGGTCCTATGAGCTCCAAGCTCTTTCAGGGAGGGTAAAACTGGCGATCGCGAGTCCAGCTCGCGTGGACAAGACCGTGGGTGAATACACACAAAATTAGCGCGTAGTGTCAACATGTCTCGCGATTGGATGAAATTAGGAACATAATAAAATGTATATACAGAAAATAGACAATAGCAAAGTTGCTTGAAAAAAAAAAACATCTTTAAGTAGCAGAGCAGCCGCGATGCCACGACGGTGAAGCTTGGCAAGTGAGGAGCGACGGAAATACGAAAAGGGAAACGCCAGGGTAGGCGAGGAAGTGCCTGGGAGGAAGAGGACAGCGAATGGTGAAAGGGAAGAAAAATTGTGGCATGTGAGGGGAAACGGGTGATAGGGAAAGGAAATTAAAGGCCAAGGGGAGGCTTAGGGCCAGTAGAGAGGCAGAGAGAAGCCTTGGAATTCGAAAGGTTTTGTGCCAGAATAAAGGTAAACTCACGGCGCGGCGCTAACGGAGTAACGAACAGGAAAGTAGAAGCGGAGGTGTAACAGAAGAAAAAGCGAGCGAGAATTTGTTCATGTTAACAGGAATAAGAGAAAGTTTGCATAATGTCTGTTTATTCGATCCTTATCTTCTTTTTTCATATACTTCAGGAAGAGCTTGATTGTTTTTTCCTTTTGATGTGTTCTATGCAAAAAAAAGGGGGGTTTTTTTGGGGAAGGGGAAAAAAAAAAAGGGGGTTTTTTTTAAACCCCCCCCCCCCCCGGGTTTTTTTTTTCCCCCCCCCCCGGTTTTTTTTTTTTTTGGGGAAAAAAAAAAGGGGGGGCCAAAAACCCCGGGGGGAAAAAAGGGGGGGGGGGGGGAAGGGGGAAAAAAAAAAGGGGGAAAAAAAAAAAAAGGGAAAAAAACCCCAAAAAAAAAGGGAAAGGGGGAAAAGGGGGAAAAAGGGGGAAAAAGGGGGGGGGGGAAAAAAAGGGGGGAAAAAAAGGGGAAAAAAAAAAAAAAAAAGGGGGGGGGGGGGGGGGGAAAAAGGGGGGGGGGAAAAAGGGGGGGAAAAAAAGGGGGGGGGAAAAGGGGGGGGGAAAAGGGGGGGGGGTGGGGGGGAAAAAAAAAATTTTTAAAAAAACCCCCCCCCCAAAAAAAAAAAACCCAAAAGGCCGGGGGAAAAAAAAAAAATTTCCCAAAAAAAAAGGGGCCCCCGGGGGAAAGGCCCCGGGGGGGGGTTTTTTAAAAAGGGGAATTAAAAAAGGGGGGGGTTAATTTTGGGGGGCCTTTAAAGGAAAAAAAATTTGGAAAAAATTTTAAAAAAAAAAAAAAAAAAAATTTTTTTTTTTTTGGGGGGGGGTTTTTTCCCCCCCAAACCCCCCCCCGGGGGAAGGGAAAACAAAAAAAGGGGGAAAAGTGGGGGGGGAAAAAATTTTTTTTTTAAAAAAAAAAAAATTTTTTTAAAAAAAGGGGGGAAAAAAATTTTTTGGGGGGGGGGAAAAGGGGGGGGGGTTTTTCCCCCTTTTTTTAAAAAAAAACCCCCCCCGGGGCCCCCCCCAAAAAAAAAAGAAAAACCCAAACCCCCCAAAAAAACCCCCAAAACCAAAAACCCCACAAAAAAAAAAACCCCCCCCCACCCCCCAAAAAAAGGGGGGAAAGGGAAAAAAACCCCCCAAACCCCCCAAGGGGAAAAACCCCCCCAAAACCCCGGGGGAAAAACCCCGGGGGGGGGAAAAAAGGGGGAAAGGGGGAAAAAAGGGGGGGAAAAAAAGGGGGGGAAAAAAGGAAAAAAAAAAAGGGGAAAAAAAAAAAAAAAAAAAAAAAAAAAAAAAAAAAAAAAAAAAAAAAAAAAAAAAAGGGGGGGAAAAAAAAAAAGGGGGAAGGGGGGGGAAAAAAAAAAGGGGGCCCAAAAAAAAAAGGGGGGGAAAAAAAAAAAAAAAAAAAAAAAAAAAGGGGGAAAGGGGGGAGAAAAAAAAAAAAAAAAGGGGGGAAAAAGGAAGAACCCCCAAAAAGGGCCCCTTTACCCCTTTATAGGGAAAAAAAATTTTTTTTTTTTTTCCCCCCCGGGGGGGGGGGGAAAAAAAGGGCCCCTGGAGTGAGTGGAAAATTTTATTTTTTTTCCCCTCTTTTTTTCCCCATTTCTTTTTAACTCACGCAAATGGAAAATTGGCTGAAGGGGAAAAAAAACAGGAGGAAAAAGGCTCGGGTTAAATCTTTGGGGCAGGAAAAGGGGAAAAAAAGAAAGATGGGAGGCACAAAAACTTTGCGGGGGCAAATCCTTTTTCTCTGTATGAGTCTGCTGCCCCCCCCACGGGGAATGTGTTGTCGGCCCTTTAGCGGCCGGGAGGTTGGGTGGCGGTCCCCTTTAAACCCCCTTGGGCCCAATTTTCCCCTTTCCCTTAAAAAAAAAGTTGTTTTTAGCCCTAAATTACGAAAAATAAATTAAATACCAAATTTTTTTATGGACAAGGAAACTAAAAAGGTCATTCTATAAAATTGTTAATTACAAAAAAAAAATCGTCTAATGGGACCCAAAATTTAAAAATGAAAATTCGTTTGGGCCCCCAAGGGGTTAATTGGGGTTTTGGGGCCCCCTCCGGGGTTTGTTGCCGGGGTTTTTGATTTCCCCTCTCCCCCTTTGGGTTATGAAGTTTTTTTTATGGCAGAAAGTAACACGAAATGTCACCCTTTTTGAACCCCCTTGTCAATACCCAAAAAACTCGCAAAAAAATTTTTGCCCTTTTTGTTATACTTAGTGGGATGTGACTTTTATTTTTTTTCTTTTATCTATTCTGTTTCAAACTTCTTTTGTGAGTTAAAATTTTTTTTATATACCCCATGCTCATGTACTCATATAAATTTTCCCAACACCCCTGTCTCCCATCATCCTATTCTATTTTCTCTTTTGCTTACACAGAAAATGGGTGAGAACTTGTCCCTATGGAGCATGCGTAGAATAAAACTTATTTGTTTAAACCCCTACAATAAAGCCGAAAATATGCCCGTCATTTTGCATGTTCTTTTTTTGTTTTTTTCCCTTTTCAATTTCCAAATTTTAACAATTTTAGTGGGTTTTTTTTTTTAAGTGTATCCCCAAAAGTTTTTCGTTAAATGCTATCCCCGTTAAGGAAAAGAGTCAGGTAACCCCAAAAAAAAGTAAATAAAAAAAATTAAAAAAAATTTGACGATTTTTCTTTCAAAACCCAAAATTTTAAGCAAATGATGTTGTGTGGGTGCTACCCATTCCTTAAGCCCCACGTCCCTTTCCCGAATGTGTCCCCTACTGCCCGCTTGTTTTGTATAGTAGTTTGTGTAGTTTAAATAGTAGAGATTTATATTTGGGAGTAGTAGTAGTAGTAGTAGTAGAAAGTAGAAGTAGTATAGGGGAGTGGTAAATAGTAAATAGGGGTTTGTTAGTAGTAGTAGTAGGTTTTAAAATATAGAAATATATAAAGTGTTAGTAGTAATTTTAAATAGTCAAGAGGGGAGTAAATAGTAAAAATAGTAGTATTTTGGTTAAGGGGAGTAAGGGCAGAGTTGGGGATGGTAGTTAAAAGTAAAAAAAAGGGGGAGGGATTTAAAAAAAAAAAAAAATAGTGGTTTGTAGTAGTAGTGGGGGTAGTAATAAAATAGTAAGTAGTGGGAGTTAGTAGTAGTAGTATTTGTGTAGTAGTAGTAATTTGTAAAATAGTAATTAAAAATTAGTAGTAAAAATTTTAGTAGTAGTAAAAAGTAGTAATATAAGTAAATAGAGTAGTAGTAGTATAGTATAAGTATTAGTATTAGTAAAAATTTTAAGTAGTAGGTATTGTATAGTAGTAAAGAATTTGTAGTAGTAGTAAGTAGTATATAGTAGTAGTAAAAAGTAGTAGAAGGTTTGTGTAGTAGTTAAATAGTTTTCAATAGTTTCCTATTGGCGCTTTCGGGGGCTATAATTTTTTCAAGAAAAATAATAGAAATACACAACGTTCCTTCGGATAAAGGGTTTCTTTTTTGCACAGTACAATGTGATATTTTCTTTTTGGTTTTTTACCCTTATTTAATGCCGCGCCCGTCACCAAACCCCCACCACGCCATCCCTCTACATTTCAAGGTTTGGGCCTGTAAATTTTGTTATCACGGGGTTGAATAATTTTCCCCCAAATTTTTTTTGTTTCTTTTTCTTTTTTTCCGTCAAAAATTTCGTAGGGGATCCGGAAAATGGGAAAACGGGAACGGGTGGGGGGGGGGGCTAGATGGTAAAGTTTAAAAACGTGTGTGGGGGTGTGTGTGTGTGGGGTGGTTTTTTGGTTTTGTGGTGTGTGTGTGTGTGTGTGTGTGTGGGGTGTGGGGTGTGTGTGTGTGTGTGTGGTGTGTGTGTGTGTGTTGTGTGTGGGGTGTGGGGAAACCTGTAGTGTATGTTAGCACCCCGGGCTTACAACCGAGAAGTCCCGGGGTTCGATCCCCAGGCGGAGCAAAAAGATAGATGGGTGGGTCTTTCTTAAATCCTACCCCCTTCCACCAGCAGTAAGGGGACCCGGGGTGCCAGCCGGGGGTTTTAACCCCCCCCCCCCCCCGGAGTGGTGGTTGGGCCCAAAACCAAATAAGCAGCAACGGTAGATCCTATGGCTTTTGGGGCATTATCCTCTAAACAAAAAAACAAGAAAAAACAAGATGGGGTGTGTGTGTGTTGTGGGGGTTGTGTGGTGTGTGTGTGTGTGTGTGTGTTCTGCGGGGCGAAGGGAAAAATTGGGAAAGTAAATTAAGAAAGGGGAAAAGGAAAGGAAAAAAAAAAAGGGGGGGGGGAAAGGAAAAGGGAAAAATGAAGTAAAGGGAAGGATTTTAATTTTCCACATTGTCTTCCCCTCCTAAAAAATTTGCTCATTATGACAGTCTCCGGGCAAAGATCGGACAATTAAATTACCCAAAATCACCCCCCATCACCCACTCTCACACTCACTCTCACCTCCACCTCACACCGGCGTGCCCGTGTGTCGCTGGGGGCAAAAATGGTTGGGTACGGGGGGAAAAGTCTTTGTTTTAAATTTCCCTTTTTTAATTTATCTGATGTTTAATGTGTTTAAAAGGCCCCGGGTTTCCCAAAAGGCACTTTGCGTCTGCAGCGGGGAGTAAATTCCCACAAAAATTTTTACCCGGTTCCCTGGTGGAAAAGGGCTTACACTGGGTCCCGGGGTAACCCGGGGAACGACCGGCGGCTGTTCCGCGTCCTTCCCCTGGTGAAGCGCGGCTGGAGCGCGTGTAAGCGGGGAAAACCCCACGTGGTCACAGGCTTTGGGGGAAACCCCGGCTGCAAAACCCCTGAACCACGGGGATCAGTGTACATCGGGGCTGGCCCACGTGTAAAGGGCGGCCTTTCGCGGCAATCAGGGGTAGTGCGCGTGGGTACCAGGGCCCCACCCGGGTATTAAGGACCGGGGAGGCGGTAAAAACTCATACTCGCTCCAAAACCCCACACAGTATACACACTCTCAAGACTCCCAGATTTTGACAAATGGCTCCCAAAATTTCCCCCCCTGGGAAAAACCGCCAAAAAGGGAAAGGGGCCACCGGTGTCCCTGCGCGGGTGCATCCAGCATACTTCAGGTGGGGGCCAGTCCGCTGCATTCATCGGGAGGAAAACATCTTTTAAAGGGTGATGCCAACTCCCACGCTGCCACAGCTGCCACCCCAGCAATAGGAGGAGGAGGAGGGGAGCCCTGGGTTTCCCCTGATGCCTCTCATTCCCCCCACATGAGGGGAGGGGGAGGGGAGGAGGAAAGGGGAGGAGGAGGAGCAGCAGCAAAACCCCGGCGCCCAAGCAAAGGGAAAGGGGGAAGAAGAAGGTGATGTGCTCCAAGAAAGGCTATCTCCCGCACAACGGAGCAGATCTGGTGGAGTGGCTTCAGCAAACCCCTACCTGGGGTCCGCATCCCAAAGACACCACAGGAAAAAGGCTTCGGGGGAGATAAAGGGCCCAAAGGGAGCTGGGTCAGCCTAAAAACCCTCAGAACGGGGTGGAAAAACGTAAAGGACGGTATTTAAAGCGCCCCAAAGAGGCCCAGTGGCCAGGCAACCAAATGTTGACGGAAGGGACAATTTGGGTGTTGAAGAACTCGCCTTTACAAAATAAGTACATCTCATTAATCACAACTTGTAAGAATCTAAAATTTTTTGTAAAAAATTGGAAGACTTTCAAGCCAGAGGTTTAAAATTAATAAAAAATTTTTGTTTAAAAAGAGGGTTCGTAATACAATCTTTTACAAAAAATTTTTTAAATTTAAGATTAGTTTGTGAACTTCCTTTACGTTTTTTTTATTTTTTAATTTGCGTTAACATTATTGTTTTAGATTTTTTTAAAGTTTTACTTTTTAATTCCCAAAAAATATATAAATATGTAATTGTCTATCCCCATTATATTAACAAATGTTTAATCTGAAAATGTTTAATCTTTTGGGTTCCATCCCCCTGAGCCCCGACACCCTTGTAAACCTCCCCGTAAACCCATCTCCTGACGCCCGACCTCCCGGGCACGACCCACATGACCCCGGGAAGCCAACATCCTGGGGGACATGGGGTGGCAGCAGCGGCGGGGCGGGCCCTCAACCCCCGTAAGAGGAAGATCCACCCATGAGAGGAAAGAAGGGGAAATGGATGGTGGACCTCCGATCACCATAAAGGCCCAAAACCGCCTGCGGGAGAGGTTGGAGAGAGGTCTCACCCCCAGTCACGTGGAGGCCTTTAAAAGGTTTTGTGCCCGACACCCTCGTTCTGCCCCTGAGGAGGAGTCCCGGGTGATGCCGCCCAAATAGTCGACATTGTCATCGGCGAAAAAGGGGGTCCTTAATCGGGGCGGACCGGGCCCCTAAACGCACCACAACCCAGCGGCCTTCCTCCAACAGTCCGCCATAAAAACCCACCCACCTACACCCAGCAGTTTTTTTCACTGCCAGGTTCCCCGAGTCCCAACGGGCAGTATGGTGGGGGCCAGCTCCCCAGCGCCCCCGTCCCCCAGCATCACGCCCTGCCCCGGTCTAGGGACTCGGCGGAATCAGTCGAAAGGTTCTGGGCCCCAGCATTGCGGAGGACGGGAACGTATCCCCAACCCCCAAAGACAAAAATGATACCTTATTTGAAAGTATAATTTTATTTTTTTTTTTTGTAAATTTTTTTTAATGTATATTAATTATATTTTTTTTTTTTTTTTATTAGTTATTTGTTATTTTTGCAAAGTATTATTAATTTATTTTTGCAAAAAAATAATTTATAATATTCCATATGCTTGTTTCCTTCCCTTAACTTTACGCTTTCATAGGTTTTTTATATAATAATAATAATATCTTAATATTAACCCCGGAACGGTACCGCTACAAAATTTTAATTTTACCTAGAAGGATAAGAAGATTGAATTATATTTTTTTATGTTTAATGAAAAATTTAAAAAATAAAAAAAACCTTTTTTTGGAAAAAAAAATAACCCGGAACGGTACCGCCAAAATTTAATTTTTCCTAGAAGGGTAATGAGATTGAAATTTTATTTTTTATGTTTAATGAATGAATTAAAACAATAAAAAAAACCTTGTTTTTGCAAAAAAAAAAAATTTTCTGCAACACCGAGGGCATTCTGTCTAGCGGGACCTCTCCAGGGGGAAATACTCCAAAAATAATGAAAATAATACAAAATATTTAAAAATAAAACCTGAAGAAAATAGGGCTAAAATAAAAAACAAGTGAGGGGACTATTAAATTTTATTAGCCACAAAAACAAATTACACTGCATTTATTTGGCCCTCGCTGGGGGGGGGTGGGGCATGTCACCGCCATGGAACCTTCCCGCGTTTAGTTTTCACCCCCTAGGGGGTTCCTCTGACCTTGGGTATCTTGAATCTCTGTTTTTCCCCTTAAACGGTCGGGTTTCGTGTCTCAAAATTCATGCCGGGACGCCAGGCACCAGGCACCCCACTCCATTTGGTCGCTCCACATCCACCAGTCGGTTCTGCACACCGGTAAAAGTGACCTCATAAAGGGTTTTGAGGAAACATGTCTTTTACCCGGGCCCCCAGTGTCCGCTTTATGCAAAATGGGCGACAGGGAACTTGAAAGCGATTCGCTATTTCCCCAAAAGCATTCTCCACCACCCTTTTGGGGTCGCAGAGTCTTAGTTGAAGATCCCTGCTTTCCCGGTCATCTCCTTGTTACTGTACGGCTTCATCATGTAGGTCCCCAGTGCGAAAGCTTTTCTCCCCCCAAAAAAAAAAGGGAAAAATCCTCTGTTCACCTGGATAGGTCAGCTGTGGGAAAAACCAAAAAATGGGCGTTCTTCTCGAGAGCCCCTCTCAAAACACTTTCATTTTAAAGGGGGCATCAGACGTTAACCCTTGCCCCTGAGTCTATCCCAAAGAACTTGTAGTCAGATTTACGACCCCCAGGGGGGATGATACTGAAGATCCCCTTTTAGTTGTAGTAGTCGGGGCCAGTTTGGCAGGGCTTTTCAGCAACGTGCTTGCCGTTATGGCACCCAAAGACATTGGGAAAATTCCCCCTTTCATCCATTATCGGGGTCAGCCAATCTTATCGTTTGGGTGGCTTGAGAGCTCCTCACGGTATCGTCGACGTCCATACACACCTCACGCACCATATACTGAGTGTTTTTAGGCACCCCCAGCCATACTGCATGTCACGGTACTTGGCGCCCGAAACAAGGGGCCCCGGGTGAGGGCAACCTTCAGGCCTGGGAAAAAGGGGGCTCGCCATGGGTGGTCTTCTTGGTAAGGTTGTCCAGTCTCCTCCACAAATTCATCGAACAGTCAGTGGCATTCTCATGAAATTTGGAAGGCCCTTGGATCTTCATTACGGGCTCCACCCTGAACAATCATAAGGGCCTCTCAGGTCCCTGCTAAACCATTACCACCCATAGCTCCGGCCGCCCCCCTCCTCAGCCGTCTTTTTCTTCGTCTATCAAAGTGTACTGATGGGCATGTAACGCCTGGTTCATATGCGTTGCATCAGCACAAGACAGGTCAAAAACGGTCCTGTTCACCAAACCACGCAGAAACAGGGGTGTGAATGCTTTGGGAAAACGACCCAATATATAGGGCCAGAGTACCGCGCTACACACGCAAATGCACTTTAAAACAGCGGAACAGCCCCGGTACACCTGCTATGACCTCATTAAACCGCGATTACCCGCTAAAGGTTTGCGGGTAATCCGTTAACCCCCGCACTTACCGCGGCCGTAAACGTCTGAACCCGTCAAAAGCGTCTTAACCCTCTTTTCACTGTGCCACCCAGGTCACCCCCGTCTCGATTTTTGGGAAATCCAAAACCGATGCGCGTGTATTGTTCTAGGGGCCCTTGGGGGCGGCTGGTTTACGTCCATATCACGACCCAGAGCGTCCAAAAAGGGTTGCTTTTACGTTCACACTTTTTTGCCGTGAGACGTGCGCGATGCGCCCGCGAAGGCCAGTGTGACCGGGCCTTATGAAGGGCAATGTTCCAGTGACACTCTCTCTCTCTCTCTCTCTCGCTCTCGCTCTCGCGCTCGCTCTCTCTCTCTCTCTCTCTCTCTCTCTCTCTCTTCTCTCTCTCCTCTCTCTCTCTCTCTCTTCTCTCTCTCTCTGCCCGTCAGGGTTGCAAGGTTGGTAGAGACGTGAGCTCGCAATGTGCAGCGTCCCTGTGCATTCGGTCAGCGGTTCGAGTCCGCCTAGTTCGTGCTGACGTGGCGGCGCTTTGTATAGTCAATAACCTTGTAGTTGGTACTTGCAAAGTGTCTAGATAGGATGAAAATCTTCTCCTCTCTCTCTCTCTCTCTCTCTCTCTCTCTCTCTCTCTCTCTCTCTCTCTTCTCTCTCTCTCTCTCTCTCTCTCTCTCTCTCTCTCTCTCTCTCTCTCTCTCTCTCATAGCATACCCGTATCTCGTAGGATAAGAGCGAATGAAGGAAAATGTATGTGACAAATAATTATACACATATTCTATGACGTAGTATACTATTTGTAAATTATGTTAGAAAAAGTTTTTGAATTTAGTTGAAACTGAAAGGAAAATGCAATAGTTAAAAAAGCAGACTAATAAATGTTTGTTTAAAAATATAGCTCTTGAAAATTTGCACATTCCCAAATTTGATCATAATACTAGACAGTGAAAATTGTACTTATTCTGAGTAAGGAAAACTGAACAATTTCTTTTTGACTTGCATGAAATATCTCACCCAAAACATGCAACGTTTGTTATTATGAATATTTTTGTGTATTTCATTTATATTGTCAAGGTATAGAAGACTTTAATGATAGACAAATAGAATACAAATCAGACCACTGCGTGCCTTTATGAGGATTGGAAAGAAAGTGTGAAGGAAAAATGTAACAAAAAGTTAGGTTATAGTTTTAGGGCAAATTTTTTGTTACTTTATTTGTAATACATTGTTGCCTTGTTACTTTCTTATATTCTGCTTTTCTAACCCTTCGTAGTAAAACTGTTTATCTATATTCTCACGCAAAAGACAGGTGGTGGTTCCTGCTGTGTATTTCAATTCCTCGCCGTATATTTAACAAGCCTCCACGCAGGGTGCTATCTGCCCTGCCGCCACGGGTGTTCAGCGCGCCACCCCGGCAGGCACGCACGTAGCGCAGGGCTGCAGGACACAGTGGCGTGTTGGTCATAGCTATCTACACCTTACGGCTTTCGGGGGACAGAGATGAAGTGGGATTGAAAGGGAGAAAGAGGCTGTGTGTTGATATGGTGTAGAAAAATATAAATCTTGTATATAATCTGATATGAAAAGACTACGAATACATAGGGATGCAGAAGGACACAGTGGCGGTGAGGTGAGGTCAGCTTGAGGTGTATTGGATGGCGGTGAAGACCTTGTGGTGTCGGCTAGCGTGCCAAACACTGCTGCGGGACGCCCAGGAGGATCACTAAGAGTGGTGGAGGGAGCGTAAAGCACCTCCTGCACCTGCCTCACCCAAAGTTATATAAAGGGTTACAGGGAGTTTCGTACACAAGTTGTTTCGTACCCAGGTTTTGTTACTTGTTTCGTATACTGATTTTGAGCATTTTCGTACATACCTGATGTCGTTTCGTAACTCTAGTAGTCAAGTTCAACTCTGAGCTGAGTGTACGAAATGATTATGGTTTCATATAGACTACGAAACAACTTTTTGGTGTACGCATCTACTGGTGTACGAAACAACTTGTGTACGAACTGACTGCACCCCATATAAAGCACCTGCCTCACCCAAGGTTATATAAAGCACCTGCCTCACCCAAGGTTATATAAAGCACCTGCCTCACCCAAGGTTATATAAAGCCCCTGCCTCACCCAAGGTTATATAAAGCACCTGTCTCACCCAAGGTTATATAAAGCACCTGCCTCACCAAGGTTATATAAAGCACCGATCTCACCCAAGGTTATATAAAGCACCTGTCTCACCCAAGGTTATATAAAGCACCTGTCTCACCCAAGGTTATATAAAGCACCTGCCTCACCCAAGGTTATATAAAGCACCTGCTCACCCAAGTTTATAAAAAGCACCTGCCTCACCAAGGTTATATAAAGCACCTGCCTCACCAAGGTTATATAAAGCACCTGTCTCACCCAAGGTTATATAAAGCACTGCCTCACCAAGGTTATATAAAGCACCTGTCTCACCCAAGGTTATATAAAGCACCTGCCTCACCAAGGTTATATAAAGCACCTGTCTCACCCAAGGTTATATAAAGCACCTGCTCACAAGGTTATATAAAGCCTGCCTCACCAGGGTTATATAAAGCACCTGCCTCACCAAGGTTATATAAAGCACCTGCCTCACCCAAGGTATATAAAGCACCTGCCTCACCAAGTTATATAAAGCACCTGCCTCACCAGGGTTGTAAAGCACACACGCACATATTATAGGGTCAAGTGGAAGGGGCGCGGTGGTCGGGGGCGTCGTGTAGTGTTTTGTGGGGAGGGTCTCGTCTTTAGTGCCGCGTTCTCTGTACAGCAAAAGGTGATCGAAGTGGGGGAGGGAAAAACTGTTTTCGGAAAAAAAATATAAAGAAAAGAGGAAGGGGAGAAGGTAGGTAGGTTTAGGTAACGTTGTGTAGGTCTAGTATAGAAAGGTACGTTACGTATTTTAAAAGGTGTTGGTTAGATTAGGATAACTTATTATTTTCCCATATTCGATACCTTTCTCCTTGTAATTTTATTTCCCACAGTCATGAAAAGCAGATCGCCGTTTACACGTCACGGCGGATTTTTCTCTGCTGAGACAATGATCCCAAAAACAAGGGCGTGTCCAAAAAAAGGGACGAGGACTGCACTGTTTGTAGGTCTCCCCCCTTGACATGTCTTTTGTGTGCTGGTGGGGTTTTTTCGCGTTTTCGAGTCTAATTTTTATACTACACTATACTATACTACTACTATACTACTACTCTACAAACTACTACTATACTACTACTACATACTATTTACTACTACTATACTAATAAAATAATAATAATAATAATAAAAAATAATAATAATAAAAAATAATAAAATTTAATAATAAAAACATGCACCCTCAAGCTTGAGCAGTGATTGTATAAAAACAGTAATTACTCTGGTCACTTGCACGAGAACAACGAAATGAAAAAAGAGCAAAGGGGCGGGATGAGAGAAAAGAGGGGTTTTGGGGGACTTGGTGTGTTTTTAAAATTGGAGAATGGATGGAGGGGTGAAAGGCGGAAGTGATTGAATTTGGGGAAGGGAAGGGGAAAGGGTTAAAAGGGGGAAGGGAGGCAGTAAGGGGGGGGAAAGAAGGGGAAAAGGGAGGGAGATGAGTGGTGCGGAAAAATTTTAGGGGAAAAAAAAGCAGAGGAGTGGGGGGGCCTGTGTTTCATTTTGGGAGAAGGGGGGGGAGGGGGAGGGAGGAGGGAGGGAGGGAGGGGGGAGGAGGGAGGGGTGTAGCAAGTGAGAGAAAAAAAAAAAGAAAACCCAAAACTTCAGAATGTTACTCAATCATTGTGCAAATAAAACTTGTAAAATTTTAAAGATGTAAATGCATGAAAACACACACAACAACACCACACACCAAACACCACGCACACACACACACACAACAAAACCGCACGCACCACGCCGCACGCCGCACGCACGCCGCCGACGCACGCACGCACCACGCACGCACGCCCCACGCACGCACGCCGCACGCACGCCGCACGCACGCAAGACGCACGCACGGGCCCCCGCACGCACGCAGCACCCGCACGCACACACACACAACACCCACACACAACACCACACACACACACACACACACACACACACACACACAAAAAAACCCCCACACACACCACACCCCACAACCACACACACACCACACACGAGAGAGAGGGAAAAAAAATAGTTAGATGATGAAATAAAAAAAAAATAAAATTAAAAATTGCGTCATTTTTTCCGGGGCGACAGAGGTGAATTATTAATGACCTTTTTCCCGATTTTTTTGTTCGTGTGTCCCCTTTTCCTGGTCTGTCTGTGACCCGTGTATGTGATGTCTGGCTCTTGTCTGTCACTATTCTTTCTGTTTGTCGTCTGTCTCCGCTTTCTATTATCTTTTGTCAATCTCCCTTTTTCATGTACATAAAGTTATTGTCGGTATTTTTTTTTCTCTCTTCCTCTCTCTCTCCCCTCCTCTCTTTCTCCCTCCTCTCTCTCTCCTCCCCTCTCTTCCCTCTCTCTCTCTCTCTCTCTCTCCTCTCTCTCTCTCCTCTCTTTCTCTTTTCTCTCTCTCTCTCCTCCTCTCTCCTCTCTCTCTCTCTCTCTCCCCTCTCTCTCCTTCTCTCCTCTCTTTCCTCTCTCTCTCTCTTCTCTTTTCCTCTCTCTCTCTCCATCTTTTTTACAAAGTTTTTAAGTTTGTGTGACTGTGGAGGTCGATTTCTTTATTTTTCGTTTTTTCTCAATCAAACTCCTTGGGGGGAAAAGCAAGGGGCGCGTCGCCTCGCCCCCCCCCTACGTCACTCCCGGGGGTCACCACGCGCTAGTTCCCATGCAGGCTCCTTTCCCATACCAAGCAACTCTCGACAAGAAACATCAACTTGCCCCAGCCACGAGCCTTGTGGGCGCCCCCTTGGCCTCCTCCACGCTGGATTGTCTCTTACAGATACAACACGATGGAAGGTATACTCAAGGTATTGCGGAGGTATAGTCAACCCGGACTATGCAGGTAATAGGCCTCGATTCAGTCTCACGGTGCAATCACTGATTTGACACGTAATCATCGCAGCGATACCTCATGATTATGCGAAGACACTTATTACCAAAGGCATCGATTCGTCTCTTCAAGTCGCTACTTATTGTCCATGTCTCACAACCATAGAGTAAGACAGGGATCTCAAAAGACTTGAAGATCCGGATCTTTGTCCTCCTGCACTGGTACCGACATCCCCAACTACTCCTGCTGAGCGAGTCCATAACACCGTGGGCTATGCCAATCCACCGTAAGACTTCTTGATTGACCCGCCGTCATTATGGACTGCGCTACCAAGGTATGTAAAATTTTCCAAGATCTCAATGTCCTCGCCGCACGCATGAACAGACTGTATTGTTTCATCTAGTAAGCCTCCAAACACCTGTACCTTGGTTTTAAGCCCGGAGACCAAGTCCCAAAGGCCTTGCCTCCTCGTGCAGTGCCTCAAGAGCCATCACCATGACCTCCAGCGACTCAGCAAAGATTACTGCATCATCGGCAAAACCAAGATCAGTGATCTTGGTGTTGCTGAGGGATGCTCCACAATCACTTTGATCTACAACTTTGCCCAATACCCAGTCCATACAAGTGTTGAAAAGTGATGGGGCAAGGACGCACCCTTGCCTCACTCTGTATTAACAGGAAATAAGCTAGATACACCTCCCCCACACTTCACAGCGCTCTCCGTCCCAGAGTACAGACCAGTCATCAAACCAATAGTCCTTGCAGGAATCTTGCGAAGTCGCAGAAGATCACAGAGTGACTCACGATGCACTGAGTCAAACGCCTTCTTGAGATCAACATGGGCTGCAAGCATCCCCTGTCGAAACTCACGTCGCCGTTCCACCAGGACACGAAGCGCTAGGATACGGTCCATTGTTGACTTACCAGGCGTGAACCCAGACTGCTGAGGTCTCTGATGATTCAGTAGATGACTGTGGATCCGTGTCAGCAATAGATGGGGCAAGCACCTTGCCTGGCACGCTGAGCAGTGTAATGTCGCGGTAATTGTTGCAGTCCTGACGGTCCCCTTTCCCTTTCCAGATAGGGACGACCAGCCCCCTTTTCCAGTCAGGAGGAATGAATGGTACCTGATTGCCACACGGCAGTCAGGACAGCATGCAACCCGCGTATCATGGCCTCACCCCCAGCTATGAGGAGCTCCGCACTGATATTACAAACACCAGCTGCCTCTCCACCCCTCAACTTTGCTAGAGCCTCTCTGACTTCGTCAAGAGAGGGTGCGGTTTCGTCAATGGGAGGATCGGCATCCACTGCCTGTAACCCAGTGGTGTGAAGCTGCTCAATTGGAGGGTCCACCGTGAACAACTGCCCAAAGTACTCAGCTCAACGAGCCATCTGCCCATCCATGTCCGACACGAGGCGCCCATCTGCTGCTCGAATAGCACTCGCCCGAGATGGAGACTTGGAACGGAGCTTCTTCAGGGCTCGGTAGGCGGGTCGGAGGTCATTAGCGTTCAAATGTCCCTCAACATTTTCAGCGAGACTCCTGACATACCTCTCCTTGCCTCTCCCCATGTGGGTTCTAGTCCGGCGTGACAGAGCCCTGTGCTGGTCCTGGTTCGCTGTTTCTGCCTTATTTTATATGTTTTTTCATGTCTTTTGTTTTGCTTGTTTTCACTATTGCATTACTATTATTTTGTCTATAAGTCATACATATATCTCTGCACTATAATTGTTTTAATTCGTATCCCGTTTGTCTATCATTCACACTATTATTATCGTTTGTACCAGGAGAGTGCGTGGCCAGCGTTGGCATATATGGGGTAAAGCTTAACGCAAGGATAAAGGTGTCCAGGGGTGAATGTTTGCGACCGTCACTTGTTTTCCTTCAAATATTTTGGCATTACTAAACACTGAACACCTCCAATGTACACACTCTTATTTCCTTGTAGCGTCATTGGAAAGAGAAAGCGACATAAAAACACAGCTCTACAGCATCCATCACGCACGCTTTATCGCTTCGTCTGCGGCAAGAAAAGTGCGTGGCCAAAGCCAGCATCGTACCACGGCAAAAGAAAGAAAGAAAGAAAAGGAGAAAAAAAGTATCCTCAATATACATCACTTGTGTCAAACCTGGAATGGACGAGTCACGCGAAACAACGTCAGAGAAGTGAAGGTGTTCTCTCTTTTGCTCTTTTCTGTTCTCTCTTCTATTGTCTTCTATTGCTCTCTCTTCTATTGCTCTCTCTTCTATTGCTCTCTTCTATTCTCTTATATTGCTCTTTTCTGTTCTCTCTTCTATTGCACTTTTCTGTTCTCTCTTTTATTGCTCTCTTCTATTCTTTTGCTCTCTTGGCCATTAAGACATCCATTTAGAAATAAGAATATGTGTTCATACAGTACGTCATACAATACCCACTAAAGCCGTTGTCGTTGATATCAGATAAAGAAGCTCATGCATTCGTTTATAAGGCAGCACAAATAGTTGTAGTAGTCGTAGTAGTAAAAGTAGTAGTAGTAGTAGTAGTAGTAGTAGTAGTAGTAGTAGTAGTAGACTATTAGTAGTAGTAATAGTAGTAGTACAGTAGTAGTAGTAGTAGTAGGAGAGGAGGAGGAGGAGGGGTTAAAATGGCAGAAGCAACAAGAGCACTATATAGCAACAGTTGTAGCACTATTTTTGTTTAAAGTTAGTGCAATAGAGGCGCGTGTCACCTTTGTATTGCACAGGCCAGCGATGCATTCTTTGCAAGAGCGGCAAACACCTGACGATAAAACTCTGCCGTGTCATATCTGTCTCATTGTATTTCTTTTCACGTCATACTTATCCAATATTTTTTTTCTAGGTTGTATTCATTCGCTCCGTTTCACAAATCCTTCCGGAATTTAGTTGTCCATAACTCGTGTGTCCATCCCCACGTTTCATCCCTTTATTTTTTACTCATTGCTTCACTCCATGTTGAATATGATCTGTGTCCCCGTCTGCATAGCTGGGCGTTATCGCGATAATTTATCGCGATAACGATATCAGGTTATCGGTTATCCGATTTTTTTTTTCCAGCGTTATCGATTCATCGGTATCGCCGATACTTTTGGTTCCAAGCTAGCGATAATCGAAAAAAACAAAATTTAGTTCCAGTTTAGCACAGGGGCGAGCCGCGCACCTTGGAGGCAGAAATAGGTAGGTCCGAGCTGGGAACCGAACAACGGTCTAAACCCAGCTAACCGTCTTGACATCTTCTCAAAACGTTCGCTCAGCTTCAGTCTCTCACCAGCTGTCGGACGGGGAGGTGTTGTTCCTGCGCGCTCCCGGTTTTACGCGTTCTTTAATGATTTTTTTCCCTATGTTCTCGTGCTTCTTGCGTTCAATTTTTTTAGCTAGTATCGCTAGTTATCGCTAGTATCGGAATTTTGGATTTATCGATTTATCTGTTATCGCCTTATCGGGCGAGAAATGTATCGCCAGTTATCGATTATCGGTTATCGCCAATAAGGTTATCGTGATAAATTTATTCGTTATCGCCCCCACATATGCCCGTCTGTTACATGATGGTCTAACTATGTACACCCCATCCTGTACTACCTGCCTACCTACTACCTACACCCCCGTCCCTCCCACCTACACCCCTGCCCTGTACTACCTGCCTACCTACTACCTAAACCCCCGCCCTTTACTACCTGCCTACCTACTACCTACACCCCCGTCCCTCCCACCTACCCCCCCATGCCCTGTACTACCTGCCTAACTACTACCTACACCCCCGCCCTGTACTACCTGCCTACCCACTACCTACACCCCCGCCACTCCCACCGACACCCCGGCCTGTACTACCTGCCTACCTACTACCTACACCCCCGCCACTCCCACTACACCCCTGCCCTGTACTACCTGCCTACCCACTACCTACACCCCCGCCACTCCCACCGACACCCTGCCCTGTACTACCTGCCTACCTACTACCTACACCCCGCCACTCCACCGACACCCCTGCCCTTTACTACCTGCCTACCTACTACCTACACCCCCGCCCCTCCCACCTACACCCCTGCCCTGTACTACCTGCCTACCTACTACCTACACCCCCGCCCCTCCCACCTACACCCCTGCCCTGTACTACCTGCCTACCTACTACCTACACCCCCGCCACTACCACCTACACCCCTGCCCTGTACTACCTGCCACCTACTACCTACACCCTCGCCACTCCACCGACACCCCTGCCCTGTACTACCTGCCTACCTACTACCTACACCCCGCCACTCCCACCGACACCCCTGCCCTGTACTACTGCCTACCTACTACCTACACCCCAGCCACTCCCACCTACACCCTGCCCTGTACTACCTGCCTACCCACTACCTAAACCTTCCCACCGACACCCCTGCCCTGTACTACCTGCCTACCTACTACCTACACCCTCGCCACTCCCACCGACACCCCTGCCCTGTACTACCTGCCTACCTACTACCTACACCCCCGTCCCTCCCACCTACACCCCTGCCCTGTACTACCTGCCTACCTACTACCTACACCCCCGCCCTGTACACCTGCTTACCCACTACCTACACCCCGCCACTCCCACCTACACCCCTGCCCTGTACTACCTGCCTACCTACTACCTACACCCCGCCCTGTACTACCTGCCTACCCACTACCTACACCCCCGCCCCCCCACCGACACCCCTGCCCTGTACTACCTGGGCCCACCCACTACCTACACCCCCGCCCTCCCACCGACACCCCCGCCCTGTACTACTGCCTACCCACTACCTACACCCCGCCCCTCCCACCGACACCCCTGCCCTGTACTACCTGCCTACCCACTACCTACACCCCGCCACTCCCACCGACACCCCTGCCCTGTACTACCTGCCTACCCACTACCTACACCCCGCCCCTCCCACCGACACCCCCGCCCTGTATACCTGCCTACCCACTACCTACACCCCCGCCACTCCCACCGACACCCTGCCCTGTACTACCTAACTACCTACTACCTACACCCTCGCCACTCCCACCTACACCCCTGCCCTGTATTACCTGCCTACCCACTACCTACACCCCCGCCCCTCCCACCTACACCCCTGCCCTGTACTACCTGCTACCCACTACCTACACCCCCGTCCCTCCCACCTACACCCCTGCCCTGTACTACCTGCCAACCTACTACCTACACCCCCGTCCCTCCCACCTACACCCCTGCCCTGTACTACCTGCCTACCTACTACCTACACCCTCGCCACTCCCACCGACACCCCTGCCCTGTACTACCTGCAACCCACTACCTACACCCCTGCACTCCCACCTACACCCTGCCCTGTACTACCTGCCAACCTACTACCTACACCCCCCCCTCCCACCTACACCCCTGCCCTGTACTACCTGCCTACCCACTACCTACACCCCCGCCACTCCCACCTACACCCTGCCCTGTACTACCTGCCTACCCACTACCTACACCACCCCCATCCCACCCACACCCCTGCCCTGTACTACCTGCCTACCCACTACCTACACCCCCGCCACTCCCCCCTACACCCCTGCCCTGTACTACCTGCCTACCCACTACCTACACCACCGCCACTCCCACCTACACCCCTGCCCTGTACTACCTGCCAACCTACTACCTACACCCCTGCCACTCCCACCTACCCCCCTGCCCTGTACTACCTGCCTACCCACTACCTACACCCCGCCACTCCACTACACCCTGCCCTGTACTACCTGCCTACCTACTACCCACACCCCCGTCCCTCCCACCTACCACCCTGCCCTGTTACTACCTGCCAAACCTACTACCTACACCCTGCCACTCCCACCTACACCCCTGCCCGTATACCTGTACCTACTACCTACACCCTGCCACTCCACCTACACCCCTGCCCCGTACTACCTGCCAACTACTACTTACACCCCCGCCCACTCCCACCTACACCCTGCCCTGTACTACCTGCCTACCCACTACCTACACCCCTGCCACTCCCACCTACGCCCCTGCCCTGTACTACCTGCCCACCCACTACCTACACCCCGCCACTCCCACCTACACCCCTGCCCTGTACTACCTGCCTACCACTACCTACACCCCCGCCACTCCCACCTACACCTGCCCTTGTACTACCTGCCTACTACTACCTACACCCCGTCCCTCCCACCTACACCCTGCCCTGTATACCTGCCAACCTACTACCTACACCCCCGCCACTCCCACCTAGCCCCTGCCTGTACTACCTGCCTACCTACTACCTACACCCCCGTCCCTCCCACCTACGCCCTGCCCTGTACTACCTGCCTACCCACTACCTACACCCCGCCACTCCACCTACACCCCTGCCCTGTACTACCTGCAACTACTACTTACACCCCCGCCACTCCCACCTACACCCTGCCCTGTACTACCTGCCTACCATACCTACACCCTGCACTCCCACCTACGCCCTGCCTGTATTACCTGCCTACCCACTACCTACACCCCCGCCACTCCACCTACACCCTGCCCTGTACTACCTGCCTACCCACTACCTACACCCCGCCACTCCACCTACACCCTGCCCTGTATACCTGCCTACTACTACCTACACCCCCGTCCCTCCCACCTACACCCTGCCCTGTACTACCGCCAACCTACTACTACACCCCCGCCACTCCACCTACGCCCTGCCCTGTTACTACTGCCTACCTACTACCTACACCCCCGTCCTCCCACCTACGCCCCTGCCCTGTACTACCTGCCTACCCACTACTACACCCCGCCACTCCCACCTACGCCCCTGCCCTGTATACCTGCCTACCTACTACCTACACCCTCGCACTCCACCGAACACCCTGCCCTGTATACCTGCCTACCACTACCTACACCCCCCCACTCCCACCTACGCCCTGCCCTGTATACCTGCCTACCCACTACCTACACCCCGCACTCCCACGACACCCTGCCCTGTATACTGCCTACCATACTACACCCCGCCCCTCCACCTACACCCCTGCCCTGTATACCTGCCTACTACTACCTACACCCCTGCCACTCCCACCGACACCCCTGCCCTGTACTACCTGCCTACCTACTACCTACACCTCGCCATCCACCGACACCCTGCCCTGTACTACCTGCCTACCCACTACCTACACCCCGCCACTCCCACTACGCCCTGCCTTGTACTACCTGCCTACCTAATACTACACCCGCCACTCCACCGACACCCGCCCTGTACTACTGCTACCTACTACCTACACCCCGCCACTCCCACGAACCCTGCCCTGTACTACCTGCCTACCTACTACCTACACCCTCGCCTCCCACCGACACCCTGCCCTGTACTACCTGCCTACTACTACTACACCCTCGCCACTCCCACCTAACCCCTGCCCCGTACTACCTGCCTACCTACTACCTACACCCCCGTCCCTCCCACCTACACCCTGCCCTGTACTACCTGCCTACCTACTACCTACACCCCCCCTGTACTACCTGCTACCCACTACCTACACCCCGCCACTCCCACCTACCACCCTGCCCTGTACTACCTGCCTACCTACTACCTACACCCGCCCTGTACTACCTGCCTACCACTACTACACCCCGCCCTCCACCGACACCCTGCCTGTACTACCTGCCTATCCACTACTACACCCCCGCCACTCCACGACACCCCTGCCCTGTACTACTAATACCTACTACCTACACCCTCGCCCTCCACCTACACCCCGCCCTGTACTACCGCTACCACTACCTACACCCTCGCCCTCCCACCTACACCCCGCCCTGTACTACCTGCCTACCCACTACCTACCCCCGCCACTCCCACCGACACCCTGCCCTGTATACCTAACTACCTACTACCTACACCCTCGCCCCTCCCACCGACACCCCCGCCTGTACTACCTGCCTACCCACTACCTACACCCCGCCACTCCCACCTACGCCCCTGCCTGTACTACCTGCCTACCCACTACCTACACCCCGCCACTCCACCTACACCCCCGCCCTGTACTACCGCCTACCACTACTAACCCTCGCCACTCCCACCTACACCCCCGCCCTGTCTACCTGCCTACCCACTACTACACCCTCGCCACTCCCACCTACACCCCGCCCTGTACTACTGCCTACCACTACTACACCCCGCCACTCCCACTACGCCCTGCCCTGTACTACCTGCCTACCTACTACTACACCCCGTCCTCCACCTACACCCTGCCCTGTACTACCCGCCTACCCACTAACTACACCCCGCCACTCCCACCTACGCCCCTGCCCTGTACTACCTGCTACTACTACTACACCCCCGCCCTCCACCTACACCCCTGCCCTGTACTACCTGCCTACCTACTACCTACACCCCGCCCCTCCCACCTACACCCCTGCCCTGTACTACCTGCTACCAACTACCTACACCCCGCCCTCCCACTACACCCCCCCTGTACTACCTGCCTACCTATACCTAAACCCCCGCCCCTCCCAAGTACACCCCTGCCCTGTACTACTTGCTACTCTACCTACACCCCGCCCTCCACCTACACCCTGTCCCGCCCCTCCGACACGTCCGAATGTTGTGCATGAAACTCTTGTGTAATCTTCGTCTAACTGCAATAAACAAAACAAAATTACGAGCAAACATGTTTTGTATTCCGGCGTCAACCTTCATCCTAGAGACCTTGCCATCGAAACTTTCCGGAACAGCCTGAGTATCAGTTATTTATATGGAAATATGTACACACCACACATACACACACACACACACACACACACACACACACACACACACACACACACACACACACACACACACACACACACACACCACACACACCACACCCACCCACACCCACACCCACACAGATAGATAGATAGATAAATAATTATAATTTATTGAC
>JACEEZ010003006.1:0-38188 GCA_016584305.1 Chionoecetes opilio
CTTTGTCCTGGATGTTGATTGAATTTTTCAAACTTGAAAATTGGGCCCAACCGGCCAGGAATTTTCGGCCCCGTTTTCGCTGACTGGAAATTTTGACGACAGTTTCACTTGTAATAGTTTGAAAAGGAGGATAATATTTCACTGTTGTACACCACATTTGGTAAAACTTTGGAAGAAGTCCTTCACCCCATCTTTTTTTTCTTCCCCTATAGCCAACAAGCCTGGGGAACCGGCGGGAATAGGGGGTTTTTTGGGTGGGGGAAGAAAATATAAGTGATTTATGGCTCCCCAAAAAACCCTAAAAGTCACTATATGTAAAAATCTAACCTAACCTTAACCACAAAGTATACCAAACCCTAACCTAACCTAACCTTAACCACAAGTATACCTAACCAAACCCTTTAAACCACAAAGTATACCTAACCGAACCTAACCTAACCTTAACCAAAAAGTATGCCAAACCAAACCTAACCTAATCTTTAACCGCAAAGTATACCTACCTAACCTAACCTAACCTTAACCACAAAGTATACCTAACCTTAACCACAAAGATGCCTAACCTAACCTAACCTAATCTTAACCGCAAAGTAACCTAACCTAACCAACCTAACCTTAACCACAAAGTATACCTAACCTTAACCACAAGTATGCCTAACCTAACCTAACCTAACCTTAACCACAAAGTAACCTAGCCTAACCTAACCTAACCTTAACCACAAAGTATACCTACCTAACCTAACCAAACCCTTTAACCACAAAGTATACCTAACCTAACCTTAACCACAAAGTATACCTAACCTAACCTAACCTTAACCACAAGTATACCTAACCTTAACCACAAAAAAACCTAACCTAACCTAACCTAACCTTAACCACAAAGTATACCTAACCTAACCTAACCTAACCTAACTGGACTTCGAATTTTTTGAGGCCACCTCATATTTCATAGCGCCGTGTGGGGTTAACCAAGGCTGAGCGCACGCTGGAACCTTTACAGATGTGAAGTAAAATAAGCATACAATACAGTGGGGGTAGTTCATTTCAGTCAAAGCCGGAAGGATGAGTTTCCAAAGTATTTCCCCCACATTTTCACTTGTCCTTAAACACTAAAACTGCAGTTTTAATACAATACAAGGACATTGGTAATGTAACCTGACCTAGCAAGGGCTGCACCCCCTTAGACCCCCCGCTAATTCTACAATCCAACCTGGACATCATAACATAAGCCTAACTGGTCAACTTTTTGTTGGTATTAATACCTGAATGCAGAAAACTGCTAAAAGCTGATTAAATGTATAACTCTACTGCATAGCTACTACCTACTGTAATATCAAAATCAAGAACTGGAACTATCGCCGAAAATAGATACTCTCGCCGACGTGAGAAATTCACACATAGGAAAACACTCGCCGACGGCGGAAAAAATTTTGGATCAGCAAGGTTCCAGGTACCTTGCCTGCAACCCTTTCCAAAGCTCAATTTGACCCGATTCTATGAAAAAACATTTGTGGCCAAATTCGTGAAATTTGGCAATGCCATATTTTTTGTTTGGACATATAAAAAGGTAACTTTAACGGCTAAACTTTTTTGGCCAAATTCTAGTCGAAATTCTTTAAGAGTTACAAGACGTGTGCAATTTGCAAACTGACCTCTACCTCACCTGCGTAGGCAAACAATTAAAATACACAAACTTTCGATTTCCCCCGGAAATCGGATTTGCCGGACAAAATCCAAAGCCCGGGGAATATGTCAAGTCCAAATTTTTTTTTTTTTTTTTTTTTTTTAAAACGTTGAAATGGGCCCGGCGCTGGTGGTAAATTGACAAAGTTTTCCGGCGGTCCAAGCGTCTCCTGTCACCCTGGTCAGTGTCCGCGCCTCCCGCCAGGTGGCAGCATGTTCAGCGGTCGTATTGTTTACATTTGGGCACACGACACTCACGGTTCACCTGCACAGCCTCCGTTAGTCCCCCGACTCCCACTGCCCCTGGTGCAGGAACATCTCTGAGACTATTGAACACATTCTGCTGCCTCCTGCCAGGTGGGAGCATCCTCAGCGGTCGTATTGTTTACATTTGGACACACGACACTCACGGTTCACTTGCACAGCCTCCGTTAGTTCCCCCGACCCCCACTGCCCCTGGTGCAGGAACGTCTCTTGAGACTATTGAACACTTTTCTGCTGCCTCCCGCCAGGTGGCAGCATGCTCAGCGGTTTGTATTTTTTACATTTGGACACACAAAAAACTCACGGTTCACCTGCACCGCCTCCGTTATCCCCTGACCTGCACTGCCCCTGGTCAGGAACGTCTCTTGAGACTATTGGGAAACACTTTCTGCTGCCTCACACAAGGTGGCGCATGCTCAGCGGACGTAAAAGTCCGCGGTGGGGCAGTTTGTATTGGTTTGTTGCCGACAGTAAATACTATGGATAAACCCCGGGGGTGGTTGCATTGGACTTTTTTTTTTTTTTTTTTTTTTTTTTTTTTTATGGTTCCGGGACTGTTTGCGATTCCGCTTTTTGCCGTTCCGGAAACAGTGCTCCCCCCTATTAGTCCGGGAATCGAGTTTTTGTGTGTATTTATTGAAGAGCAATATACTTATATAAATATTGCACGGGGCATGAGCTAAAGAGTCTGTTTTTAATGGTCAAATTCCCCTTCCGATTCTGTTTCTTGTTTGTGTGTAGTGTACAAGACTTTCATCAGGAAAATGTATCTGCAACGAACTAGCTGATTATGCCCTGGCTTGTCTAGCAACCCCAATCAGCACGCAAAGGGTTGAAAGAGTACTCTCCACGGTAACTAACGTAAAATGAAATCAAGATATCTGCTTCAGACTGACATGTTGGATGAATTATACATGGCATTGCCATCATATTGCAACACAACGAACAATTTAAAGTATTTTTAGATAGAAAGGGGAATAAAGTGGGAAAGAAAGTAAACTTCTGCACCACCCCGGAACAAATAAACATTTTTTCAGTGATTTCAATACCCTGAGTTTCGCGATCCTCGAGTTTTTGCGCTATTTCCTTCGGAAGAAAGCAAACGCGAAAGTCGGGAGGGTATGTGGACAGATTTATATGTAATATGAATGTGTAAGCAGGGGAATGCCTGTATTTCTAAAAGAATGTCTATCTTTTAGGTCACAGCTACACTTAAAGGCACTACAAACAATAGGGTTTGGGACTGAAGAGGTCACCAAAGTCATTGTACAGCATCACTAGCACAAGTCAGATGCCATTACAGTCATTCATCACATGAAGAAAAACTCTAATGACTGTTTTGTAAAGTGAAATATATCTCATATTATTCTTGATTCAATTATCAATCAGCTTTCCAAACAGTTGTTATAAGAGATAATATCTTGTATATTTATTCGAGAAAATTGGTATTTGTATATGTGGAGGAAGTTAAAACAGTCCATTTCTTATCCATCATTGACTCAACACCAAATTCCAGTTCATATGAACTGACATGTATTTCAACAACCTTGCTAGGCTTCACTAAGATTTGTTTGATGGGTGACTCTAGAGTGCAGTTTCTCTTTTGTGGTGTTGCTATCATTGCCACAGTGTAGAGAGGGATATAGATAGTGTACCTAGGGATAAACTTTTCCTCTTACCACCCGGTCACAGATAATTATGTCTGTATCCCATGTTGTGTTGCTGAGGCACACTGAAGAATTAGTCCAGTAAAAGTATGGTTTGACCCAGGGGAAATTGCAATATTAATGAACCATGTTTTTTTTGTTAACTTTTTGCAACAGAAACTCATTTAAAAATCTAATTTAATATAATTGGTGGAACATAGTTTTTGAGAGGGAGCAAAAACGAGCCCTCTAATCTCGAAGGCAAAACCATGAATTTAGATATCTTTGGCAGTTTTCATGGTATATTAACAAATTTTATATGTATTCCTGGGTTTTTGGGGTTGCTCTTTCCGATAGCAATAGCCACTTTATGATAGCACTGATCCTTATACCCTAAACCAATGGTACCCCTACCCCAAACCCAAAATAATTGCACCAAAATAAGGCGCTTCTGCCAGTTTTGATTCCTCTGGCATTTTTTTTTGTTTCTTTGCATGAACCCTATGTATCTTTGGCATTACATGTCCTCATTATAAGACTGAAAGACAAAAATAGTTATCAATTGTTTATTTCTGCCTGTATAAAGACTGAAACTACCAAGACTTCTAATACGACAATTACTTGCGTGACCATGAAACCTATTCTGTGTCCGATTTCCCTCATCCTTTTTCATCTCGTAATGTATTTAAAAACATTTTTCCCCTGCGCTCTAAAGCACCCCCAGGGGAGCATTTAAACCCTTTTAAAGGGACCGGCCCCTTGGGAAACCTTTAAAATTGTCCCTGCAATAAAGTCTTCCCAACTACACCTGGTAATTTCCAGCGCGTTTGGGGGGCAGTGTCCTTTTCAGTCTAAATTTGGGGAACAATTTTTTTTTCCCGTCGAAAACCTTCCAGCCCCACTCCTCTGGTTTAAAGGGGAAATTGCCCTTCCACTTTTGGGAAACCCTTTTTGGTAAAACCTGGGAAAGGCCTGTGGAATTTTGCGGCTTTTTGGGAAGGGTTTGGGGGGGAGCTTCTGGGATGAAACAGAAAATCTTGCTTCGTCAATAATTATCTGAAATTTGGCGTAATCTAACAGCTTCAAAGTTTTTATCTCCAAAACCCTTTTGAAATGCAAATAAAACCCTTTTGGGGCCCCCTTGGGGGTACAAAGCGCCCTTTTTGGAAAATTTTTTTGGAGTTTAGAACCCCTCTGCTTGTTTTCTCGGAAAATTTAAAGTCCCCCCCTTTCATAAACCCCTTCCCGACCGTTTTTGCCCATCCCAAATATCCTTGAAGTAGTGTCACACCCCAAAAAATGGCTGCGAAAGAGAATTTTTGGCTGTTACACTATCTAAAAGAATCGGGTCTGGGCCTTTCTCACTCCAATTTACTTGCGGAAACTTGATACCCCCCCTTTTGGTTCTGGCATGAATTTTCAGATCAGCTTTCTTTGCATGGTAGCAAATGGGGTGCCCCCTTTGTAAGTTTTATTGCTTTGACGTTTTTAAAGTCAAAGGGCTCCAAAATTTGGCAAATATGCCCCACCCCCCACAAAAAAGGGGGAAAAAAAAAAGTTTATAAGATTAAAAGAAAAATTTTTTAAAAACAAAGGGGTGTAAAAGATAACTCGTTATCTTTTCCTTGATAATATTCGTTTCTGAAAAACCCCAAATAAATATTTCCCCCCACCCCTTTCCCTTTTACATAATAAATTAAACATACGTCTCCACTTGATAACACTCTTAATGCAAAATCCAACCGACAGGAAGCTAGTTTAGCCCTTTGCCCCCGAACGAATCACAATTATCCTCTCTAATTCTAAAAAATTTTTCCCATCACCCCCCTTACTGTAAAAAACACTCTTAATGCTATTCACATGGGACACAACGCTAGAAATTTGCCCTGGACCCGAACGAAAATAAACAAGAAAATCCTCTCTAATTCAAAAAAATTTCCCCGTCACTAAAATTTTTGTTGAGTCAAAAATAACTTTGTCCCAATCCCAGTTTATCAACTAACCTTACTGTAATCCGGGTTTTTTTCCCCTCAAAAAACGTTAAACAGGTGTTTTTTCCCCCGGCCCCTCCATTTTGCCCTCCTCCATAGTTTGGCCAAAGCTCCTTGGGACCCAAAATAACACCTGCCATTATTTTCCCCCACGTTAACAAAAGA
Organism: Chionoecetes opilio; assembly: GCA_016584305.1. Taxonomy (NCBI): domain Eukaryota; kingdom Metazoa; phylum Arthropoda; class Malacostraca; order Decapoda; family Majidae; genus Chionoecetes; species Chionoecetes opilio. The sequence continues at coordinate 5,747 of JACEEZ010003006.1, forward strand.
AAAACACGGGGGTCCCCCAAAAAATGGTTTCTATTCATTGTGTTTTGGGTTGGGAAACCCTTTTTCCCCTGCGGGTTTTAAAAAATGGCATTGTTTTTTTCCTCTAGCACTTTATAGTTTTTAAAATACCCGGTTTTTTTTAAAAATTTTAATACTTTTAAAAAATTTAAAATACAAATATTTTATTTAAAATCCCCATCGAAACAATCCCCCTACTTTAAATATATATTACCCCCGTAATTAAATTTTGGTGGTGCCTGCCCCCTTTAAATTGGGACCAATGTACATTTTCCCCTAAACAAAAAATATACTTAAATTATGTTCCAAATATACCAAAAATTTTCCCCAAAATTTTGGGAAAAAATCCGAAAATATGCCAATCACAGTAAATTTTTGTTTTTATATATAAAACCTTTTTTTCACTGTCAACAAGAGGTTTTTGGAAACATACAGTTAAACCTCCCCGGTGAGTCCTTTGGGTTTCGTGCGGGCCCAAATTCCTTTTTTTTGTAATTTTTTTGCTGTCCCCCCTCGAGCCCCCAAAAACCCAAAAGAAAACCCCATGTGTTTAGTGTAACCTAACTGGAGTCCTAAAAAGAAAAGGAGTTTACCTTCAGGCCCCCCACGGATTTCCACTGATGTTTTTTTAAATTTTTTAACACCCAGAACAAAGTTTCATAGTTTCATAATTTTAAACCTCTTTTCCCATGGCCTGCGCAATTGGAACACTGGGAAGCTTATTTCCTTTATGCAGAAGAAGGGCCCCTTTAGCGTGTTTTTTCCTGAATCTTAAACAGCCGCCACTCACTCTTATCATAAGTGTAGACTCACAATTTGTTCCTGAGGGTAAACATAAAAAGCAGTAACAGAGCTTTTTTTTTCCATCTTAAAAGAGCTTGAAATTTTCTTTATGCCCTACGACGAAACGTGGTGTGAAAAACCCCTTTCCCTTGTAGAAAATTTTCCCTTCTTAGACAAACCCAAGGACTTCACTTTTCCCCTTTGGGGTAGATCTAGGCCCCTAGCAAGGTCATGAAAGCATTCCTGCTGAGGGTTTTGGGGCTTTTTGTTGTCTGCCCATTTTTTGGAAAGCCCGGGTACCATGGGTTTAAATCCCCCCTCTTTTCAAACTAATTCACTTATACCCTTTGGGAAATTGGGAACTTTTGGGAACTGGGAGATCAGGACCATGGGGGGGCCACAGGCCTAAATAAAACAGAAGGAAACCGGCCCGGATACCAAATTTTTAGCTCGCTTTTTTTACTGAAAAACCCTTTTTTGATGTTAGTGAGGCAAAATAGAGTCTTTACTTTTATCCTTTTTTTTTTCACCCCAAAAACCTTTGGGGAAAATGCAAAATCCCCATCCCTGAATGGCCGGTTTGCCACGAAATCCATTCATTCAAGGGGTTTCACACGGGGGGTTGCAGGCTACGTGGGGGGCCCATTTCCCTTATCTTAAATAACCAATACAGCACTTTAATAATCCCCAGAAAAGGGCTGCTTTAACATTCTTTGAAAGAGGTTTTTTTCAGCCCTGCCCCGGAGAAAAAATTTCCCCCACATATGTAACAAAAACTGTCCAAAGGGCCTTCACACAGTTACGGCGCTCCATCACACCCCCCGGTAAAGGTATTTAATATACCGAAAACCCAAACCCAAAAAATTTGGGGGAACTCCATTTAAAAAAAAACCATCTATCTGCAAAGAAAAAAAAATGTTTAAACAAAAGGTCATACCCTTTTTACGATCAGTGGGTTTAAAAAATGTACTAAAACAGCCTGCAAAAACCCTCCCCAAATACGCAGCGGGGCACACCCTCCCCTTTTCACTGCACAAAACCCCCCTTGACTAAAAACCTGCACTCCCCCAAATAGGCTTGAAAAAAAGAAAAGTTTAAAGGGTTTTAAAAAATGAAAACATTGGCCCAAACCTATTTCCCCTTGTTTTTCCCCCATTTTTTCATAAAATTGGGGGGCCCGGGGGTTTTCTCAAAAATTTGGACTTTGATAGGAATTGAACATCAGATTCGAGTTCCAGCAGGTTCGTTTAAAACCTAAAATCAGCTTCATTTAGCCCAAAAACCCATATTCTTCGATTTTTTTTTTTTCGACCAGTGTAATAAATGAATCACTCTAATCCCCTACCAAAAATTTGGGGGCCCTTAAACATCCCTTTTTCCAAGGGGGGAAAACCCACACCTCCCGTGCCCAAACTCGACACGTTAAACTTGTTGACTGGTAACTAAACAAATTTGGGCGCCCCTCCCTTACTCTTCACCTCCGCCACCCTACGTGGCTGGCCGCAAATCGCCGATAGGGAAATATACCAGTATATTTTCTATAGTGTTTTCAAAACCTAAAGGAAAGGGGGGAAAATTACTCACTTTTTTACTCTTTTTTTTATATATTACTTTACCCCCCCCATTCAACGTAAACTCTTCATGCCGTAGGGGCCCAAAAATTTTTTAACCCCCTTTTTTCCGCTTTTAAAACAAAAAAGTAAAAATCAAGCCCCTGTCACCCCAAAACAAGTAGTAGAATTTTTTGGTGATGTACCCAACACCCTTTTGGGACAATCAAAAATTGCCGCTTTGTGCTTGTGACCTCGACTCCATCGGGCCCGGAAATTTTCTCAGCGGGATCGGGGTTTTGATGAATCCCCCTCTGTTTTTTCCCCCAAATTTTCGTAAGACCCCGTGTTTTTTCCCATTTTTAAAGGCCCACCCCCCCCAGTGAAAGCCCACCTTTTTTCCAGGTCGGCCATTCCTTCTTTATGCGTACTATTTTTGGGTTTTTGATGGAGTTTTTTGCTGAAATCCGTCAAATCAACTTTAACCAAATGGGCTTACTTGTCCCTAATGTAGCCCAAGTACTCTGTGAATTGCTTTGGGTATGTCTTGCCAGTGCCCCCAGGGTATTCTCTGTAGAAAGGCCCCTCCATCTAGAACCAAAACACACCCTTTGGGGCCCCATCCATGCATTTTCCCCCCCCTAAAAATCCCTTTTGGGCCTTAAAGTTTAACTGGGGGCTTTTTTGGCAGGTAGAAGCACTTTCCCTTGTTTAAAACAGTTCGGCGGGGTTTCCCCACAAAGTTCATACTCTAAGCCTCAGTAGTTTTTTCGGGCCGGGTGTTCCTGCAAAAACCCAACCTCGGGAAAAAGTAACTGGGGGTGTATTTTAACTTTTTCCTTTCATCGTTTAGCTTGACGGGCCCCGATTGTACCCTGACGTGACGGGAGGGGGTGATGCGGAAATTTAAAACCCCCAACCCCCCGTAAAGCCCCTTTACTTTTAAGGTCGACATTTCACCAAACATTTGAAAAAAGGGTCTTTCTGTGAGCCCGGGAAAATTTTCGGTCCCTCTTTTTTGGAAAAGCAGAGCACTTTTTTCAAACTTTTTGCCACCCGGGAGAAAAAAGAGCGGGAAGCCTTTGGGTATGAAGGTTTGCCCAATGAAAAAACCGGGACGAAAAGTGACGGTGCATCGGGAAAACCAAGCCCAAATTTGAACAGGAAAAAAGGTGTTTTTGGGCCCCTCGTCACCTGCAAATACTTTCCTATAGACCTATTTTTTGTTTCCTTTTCTGCAACCGAAAAATTAAAGTGCGTAGGAACATTTTGAAAGGGATGCGGGGAAAAATGCCCATGCCCCTTTTTCAAAAAGGGGCCCATCTCTAGGCTTGAGAGATAAGTCTTTTTTGGAACTTTTTAAAAAATGCGCTTAATGTCTGTTTTAAAATAAATTTCAGCACTCACTGGGACTCTCCCTTTGTCCATCTCATGGGGAATTTTTCCGGGCTGGAAAAAAGGCGGGAGAATTTTTTTTGGCTTTTTTGGCCCCAAAAAACGTAACAACATTCTGTCTTCCATAACTTCACTAATAAAAGACCTCATCCCCAAAACCGTTTGAAGTACTGTTCCTCATGTGAAAACAACGTACGGTTTCCCCCCTCATCTAGGCAGGCCCGGTAAAGCCCCGCCCCCCCCTCAAACCCCCCAAAGGCCATTGGGAAACCAGGGAAGGGGACGGGCCCCGTCTGGACCTTTTTGGGGGCGAGCATTATTTGCACCCCTATCCCGGGTCTAGACCGCCCGGGAAAAATGTCGCAAACACGCTTATAGAAATACCCTTTTATTTGGTGACAACTTTCCATAACAGAAATAGAAAATATAATGCAAATTCATTTTTAAATTTCATTTTATTTTCATATTTTATTCCATTTTTTTTCCTATCTTTTTTTCTATAAATTAGTAAAAAATATCATGTAGTAATTAGTTTTTCATGAAAAACATCAATTTAATAAAAAAAAAAATTGTTTTTATATCAAATATATCAAAATTTTTGGTTTTTTTTTATTAAAAAAAAATCAAAAAACCCTCCCCAAAACCCCCAAGGGGAAACCCCCCCAAGGGGGATGGTGAAACACAAGCCCTCCACCCCCCTCCCTCCCTCAAAAACCCCCTCAGTCTTTTTCCTGCCCCTTTTTTCTCACATACTCTAGCTAGCATGTTTTACTTCTGATTTTTTCCTCTAATTTCAGAATGGGGGAAAGAAAAACATTTTTGGGGCAAAAAATCCCCAAAAAATTTTTTATTTCCTCTCCTTTCCATCCAGACAGTTTATCCTCTTTTTCCCTTCAATAAACCCCAATCTGTCCCCCCTTTCCTCCACCCGGGAACACGGGGAAAAAACCCCTTGGGCCCCCTTTAATTTTAAAACAAAAATTTCCCTCAAAGGGAAAATTTCGGGAAAAAATTTCTTGCTCTTCCCAAATTTGCTCACTGCATGCCCCCTTCTATGGGAAACCTCACTAAACGAATTTTTTTTCCCCCTCACACATTTTTTTTGTTCTTTTAATCCTGCTAATGCAAGATTTTTTCGATCTTTCCCGTCCTGCAAGCTTTACCCCCCTCCCCCCCAAGAACCCCCCAAATTTTAAATTAAATTTAACCCCCGGGTTAATAACTTTTCCTAGCTGGCAAAATAAAAAAGGTTATCATTCTGCCCCGTAAATGAAAGTCACCTACACAAATATTGCCTGATTTTGCTATATCGTACTGTTCGGCCAAATTTTTCATAGCCCTCCTTGCTGGCCTTGATTTTCCCATCAGATTCAAAGGGTTTTTGGGGTTTTTTTTTGAGTAAATTTTAAACTTGGGAAATAGAGGCCCACCTTTGTAGTTCCTGCAATACACCTGGGCCTTTTGCCTACATCCCCCTTTCATATTATCCAAAAATTTTTGCCCTAAAATCCCCCTCCCGGTTGATCGCAAATGCGAGTTTCGCGATCCTCGATTTTTTGGGCGCTAAAGCCCTAAATTTTTTATCACCCCCCGACTTTCGCGCTTTTAAAATTCCCCGATTTTTCCGCTTTTTTTTTTTTTTTTTGTGTGGGGTGGGGTGTGTGTGTGTGTGTGTGTTTGTGGGTGGGTTTTGGGGGTTTGCACCTACAGCGCCTTTTAGGCAGTGACCTCCGGGAGGGGGATAGAAAAGGCCCGGGAGTTTAACTTGGGGGTTTGGGGTTTTGGTTGGCCCTCCCCCGGGTGGGGGGCGCAGCCCAAATTTCTATAGACGCCTGTATTAGAGGCTCATCCCCCCCCTGTTTTCCTCCGATGCACCCCGCAATCAAAAGGTGGGGCTAATGGGCACTTTTGGGGTTTGTTCTTAGGCCACTCAACGTGCAGAGAAAGATTTTAAGTGGATTTTCACCCCCCATAAAGGTCGAATTTTTTTTCCCGGATAAACCGGAACCCCCACTGGGAAACTTTTCTTTTTTTCTTGTGACCTTTTTTCCTGCTTGTATCTTTTTGGGGTAGGCCCGTCCTGCCCCAACCCTCTTTGCTCGAGTTTTGACATAAAACCCTTGACCCTCCCCACCTTGCTCCCCCGCCTCCCATAAAACTTAGGGGGACCATTTTGGGCTTCCTTCCTGCTTGGGTATAGAAATAATAATAGTTTTAGATATGTATTTATTTTTGCTTTTTTTTTTTTTTCCATTTTTTTTTTGTTTTTTTTCTCTACGGGACCCACCGGTGCCCGCAAAAAGAAGGTAAAAACCCCCCAAAAATAAGTAGCACCTTCCCTTTTCATTTACCACAAAAAAAACCCCCTTTTATAATTGATTAACATAAACGGGGGTGTGTTACTGTGGTTTCTGGAGGTACTGGGGGGAAAACCGGGAGAGAAGAGGGGAAGGGGCATTGTGACAGGGGTTATTGTCGTTTTAACACTGCCCACACAAACCAAAAGTTTACAAGATTTTTGTCGGTTTCCCCTCACTCAAAAACCAAAACAGCATCCGCGGGGTTACCCCCCAACCCCAAGTTTCAACCTCAAGTTTCCTCTTTTCCCTTCCTTTTTCTCTACGGGTTTTTGGGCCGAACCACCCCCCCCGGGGGGGGTCAAAACCCTGGCAACCCCCCGAAACCCCTTCACTGCTGGGTGGACGGGGTTTTGGGGCCCTTTTTCAGGTTTTTTTTTTGGGGGGGAAAAAGTGGTCTTATAACTGTAAAATAGGGATGGGTACCAGCCCTCAATTTAAACCCTCCGGGGCCTACCATCCCACCCCTGGGGGGCCCACTGCCAAAACGGCGCCTGTAGGCACACACCAAAAAAAAACAAAAAAAAAAAAAAAACTGAAAAATAAGAAATTTTTCCCAGGGTTTATAATACCCGAGTTTCGCGATCCCCCAGTTTCGTGCTTGCCTCCGGAAAAACCCAAGCGCGAAACTGGGGAGGGAAAGGAACCCCTTTTTTCAAACTCCCTATTAAACTCTGCACAAACCTACCTGTTTATTTGCGGGGGCCCCTTTTTTTTGGTTGGAGGACAGGGGGGACATGCCCCCCCCTTTTTGGGGAGTGGGGGGGACAGGATATCATTTCCCCCCTCCCCCCCCTTTAAAAAATTAAAGAAAAACCTTTTAACCTTAAAAATTTCCAAAAAATTTGGTTTTTTTCAGCTAAATTTTTAAAATGAAAAAGGGTTTGGGAAAAAAATATCTTATCTCTAGACCCTTTTTAAAAAAAAACCCCCAAAAAAAATTTTTGTTTTTTGCATTGTACATACCCCTTATCCTCGTGTGGCCCCCCCCCCTTTAAATAGTTTGATTTAAACCCTCAAAGGGCTCCCAAACCTGGCGATTACGTTTCCCACCCCCCACAATAAGGGGTTTTTTTTTTAAAGTTTTTAGGGGAATATGTGAGAAATTACTGGGCTTAAAAAACCGACCCCTTTTAACGGGGTTTTTCTGCAATTTACATACTGAGGGGGCCGTATTCACATCCCCATTAAACCCAAAAAGGGGTTTTCAAAAAAAATAAATCCCTGCCCCAATAAAAATCCCCGACACGACACGCCCTCTCACTCGGGGTTTAAAAAAAAACCCAAATTTCCTTTACCCCCCCCTGCCCCACTGTGTAAAGTACCTTACACAACACCCTTGCTAGGGAAATCAGGGGGCCTTACCCTGTATACACTGGTGTCCCCCAGGGTCATCCACCCCAGCTCAGCTCAGCTCAGCTCACACCCCACCTCATTTTCACACGGGGGTCCCCTCAGGGACAAAACCCCCCCTCAGGGTCCTCAGCTCATTTCCGCCCAAAACCCGGGGGAAAAAACGAAAATCAATGAATTTTTAATTTCCCAAACACAAAAATAATCAACCCCCTATACACCTTATAAATACACGGGCCCCCCACCCCCCCTTTTAAAAGGGGTTTGTTAACAAAACCCCCTACACGTTTTGCCCAAAGGCAAGGTTCCCCCGAGAGAGAGAAAGTAGACAAAACCTTCCCCCTTTCCCTTTGGGCCTTCTTGCCGCGACGTCATTTAGCGACCGAAAGGCAAAAAAATATTGTCGGAAACCTAAAATCTTTTTAATTAAGAACTGGGGAAAGTAAAGGGAAAAAATTGTGAAAATTTAATTACTAGACTTTTTATTTTATTACTTTACTTCCCCCACTAAAAACAAACTCTTCGTCAATCATGAGCCCCCAGGATTAACCCTTTTTTTTCCCCGCATTACCCCGCTTTAAACAAAAATTTTCCACCGGTGGCAGGGGGGCTTCGCCCCCCGGGCCCCGGCCATACTCATTTCCCGTACCCAAAAAATTTTTGAAAAAGGGGGGTCCCAAAAAATTTTAAAATAAAATAATATATATTAGGGTGCCCCAAAATGAAAAAATTTTTTGAAATTTTGGGCACGCCCCCGGGGTTTTTTTTCCCGGGTTTCCCCCCTCTAGTAAAACGAAATTTTGCGTTAAAATTTTTGGCGAATTGAGTATTTTTTGGGGGGCCCCCCCGAAAAAGTGAACTTTTGGGTGACTGACTAAAATTTTTTCGGGAAATTTTTTCAAAAATTTTCCCCTTTTTTTTCCCCCTCGGGTTTTATAAACATGGAAAACAAACCCTGCTAGAAAATTTTTTGGCTGATCGACAAGGCCTCCAATCATGAAATCTTGGGACCCCCGGCTACCATGGGAAGGGCAGGTCCTCCTCCGTTTATACCCACCACCGGAGAGGGGGAAGCCCGGCGAGGGGGAGCAGGAAGGCGGTGGGGAGGGGTTCCCCTTTTCGGGGTCGCGCCCCGGGGGATTCCCCCAACTACATTAATACACCCCGGGCCCACGAACTGTAAAAGCTGGTAAAGGCTTTAAAAATTTAAACCTCAAAAAGAACAAGAAAAAAGACAGGGCCAAAAACACCCGTATGGATGGGGAAAGATTTTTCAAAGGGACCTGTAAGAAATCTTCGCCCTCGAAACACTCCCCTCTCTCCAACGGGCAGACGTGAAGGACAGGGCAAGGATTTTCCTACGGAGTCAAGAGAAACAGTTTTGGGGAAAACATCCATGGCTGGAATTTGGGGCCTCGTGCCCGCGAAGAAGGTGGAGAAGCAGGGCGAGCGCGGAAAAATCGACCCAAAACGACCCGGGAACGTGGAAAAACCGCGACATTGCCCCGGGGGACTGAAAAAGGGGGGAAATTTCCCCCAAGGGCCCCAAACAGTAGCAAAACAGCAAACAGTTTCCCGTGTCGATGACGTCCCTCACCGGCTCGTGGGGTCCCGAAGCCAGAAAGGAAAAAAATCCCAAAAAGTCGCCATCGATTTTCCGTGAAGGATCTTTAAACCCCATTTCAACTTGGGATCGGAAAAAAGTTGTCGGGGCGGCAAGCACGGCCCAAAGTTCGGGAGCTAAAACCCCTAAATTCTTGGGGAAAGGACATTGGGAGTATGGCGGTCTCGAAGAGCACGGTTTCCCCCCCAGCACGAATTTTCGGTTAAAAAAAAAGCAAAACCCCCCGAGAAAGGGTCTGGCTGCGGAAACCCGGAATACCCCGAGGGTTGGTCCCCGCATTTGGGGCGGAAAAAATCCCCCCTTTCCCTCTCTTTGGGGATTTTCGGGGAAACCCCACGCCGTCCTCCTCACAGGGGGGAAATGACGCCCCAGTTCCTTTTTTTTTTTTTTAAATTTTTTTTTTTTTTTTTATTTATTTTCAAACTTTACATAAAAAAATATACATTACATATACATATCACATAACCCACACATACACATTTCAAACACAACAGCCCCGAAAAAAATGAAGGGGGGCCCTCAACCCGCCGCTGTGCCCGCAGCCACATCAGGTCACAGGTTTGGGGGGGCGTGGGGGCACTCCCATTTCCCTTTGTTTTTTCTTCGGGGGGTGGGGCCCGGGACGCGCCACCTCCAGCACAGGTGCAAATTTTTTTTTAAACTGCCATAACGAAAGGGGGGCCGCGGGTTTCCGGGGGCCCACGCGCTGTCTAGCCGTTTTTGTAGCGGGGCAGAAAGCAGTAGTGGGGTTTAGGGGGGGGGGGTCAAAAGAAAGGGCAGTGCCCACACGGCCGCTTTCCCCAAAAACCCCCCTCAGCTTATCCATTGGGTTTCTAGCCAAACCGAAACGGGGTAGAAAAGACCTTTTGGCCCCGGGGAAACTTTTCTGGGCGGGCGTAACGGCCCCGTTGTTTTTTCCCTGGCCCTTTTTTTTGCCAGGCCCGCCTGCCTCGATGTCTGCCCAGCTGGCGAAATTTTGTTCGGGGGGCACAGTGGCAGCGCGTCTGGCCAGTACCCCTTTGGGCCCCTTGGAAAGCTGGGTAAGAAAAAGTCCCAAGGGGCCCCCGCGGGATGTCTGTGGCCTCCCGGGCCGCCCCCATCGGCCCCTCGTTTTTCCACGGACGCCAATTTTGGGGGGGCAACCCCCGTTGAAAACCCTTTCAAAAGCCCCCTGCGCGGGGAGGCCCCGGATGTGGCCCAGGAAATTGGGAGTGGTGACTGCACGTTTTTCCATCGGGGGTGGGGGGGGCTGCCGTAGGAAAACCTTCAGGGAAAACATGGGTTCCCGGGGTGGGAAACCAAACCCCCAAACCCCCTCCTGCCCCGGGCCCCGGGCGTGCTTGGGAGGGGGCGCTCTAAACCCCCCCCACTCCGTCCCGCGCGTGGGGGCAATGGTTTGGGTGTCCTCCAGGACAGCACTTCCCGCCCGTAAAACCCCCGCAAACACCCCGTCCGGCCTCTCTCGGGGCAAAGGACCTCGGTGGGAGTAGATAGCGACCGGACGCTGCTGGGGAAATTGGCGTGCGCCACCCGCCCCCAGGGGGAAAAGCTGCCGGGAACATTGGCGTGCGCCCCCCGCACTGCAGGGGGTGCTGCCTCGCTCCTCCCGCGTGCAAAAACGCCTTTTGCGGGGGGCCGGCCCGTGGGGGCGTAATCCCTGGGGGGGCAGAGGCTGGGCCCCGGGGGGCGGGCAGCAGGTGGGTGTGGGCCCGGGGGGGGGGGTGGATGGGGGCGTCCCCGCCCCCCCTCTGCAGCCGGGGGTTTTCCCGGGGATAGGTCCGAAATGCTCCTTGGCAAGACCCTTTCAAAAGGGCCCTTTTCCCCGCCGAAAAGACTCCCCTTTCCTGGCAGAGGATTTTTGGCCACCCGACGGCCACGGGTCTTCGAACCCTGTTGGGTAGGGGGACCAAACCCTGGCCCCCGCCTGCATGAAAGCGGGGGTTTTGCCCACCGCCCGGGGCCCCCCAGCAGGGGCCCCCAAAGCTCGGTTCTGAAGGACCTTTTAACTTTTCCCCTGCCCGAAATGGCGATAACGAAAACAAACACGGGGGGGCGCTGTAGTCCCCACGCCCCGGTTTCCTTTTTTGGGGGCCCCCCGGGAAGCTTGGAAATTTGATTGGCAAAACGTGGCTGCCCGTGGGGCTTGGAGGGGACGAAGCGGGGGCCAGGGACAAGGGTAAAACGCCCCTTCCCGTTTTCGCACCACGGGTTCGAAAACTGGGATGGGGCCGGGGCTTGATTCCCGGGTTGAGCAAAAAACTCGGACGAAAACTTGCTTTTTTTTGGCCTGCCGCCATCATGTCCACCCAGGTGGGGTCCCCCAAGATGTCTTCGAAGCCAGCCTCGGCTCGTTTCCCCTGTCCTGACCCTTGGAAACTTTAAACGACTTTTTGTTATTTGATGGTCCTTCGTGGATTCCTCCCCAAAAGAGGCTTGGGGGAACATCCAAAGGGCCCATGAGTTCTTTTGCCCCCCTGACCCCTGCCCCCAAGCTGAAGGACAAAGCATTGGCCTTTTTCCCGAAAGGGGGCTCCCGATGTCCCAAGAACCATCCCAGGGAGGATTATGAAGAACTTCCCCCGTCTCTCCTACCTGGGTTTCCTTTGGGGGTGAAAGGTTTCCCGCCAAACCATTTTTCCCCTTTTCCTGGAAACTCTCCCACCCCGGGGGGGATGGGGCCCAAAGGGCCCCCCCACTGCCTCAAACTTCAGAAAGCTGAAATCCCCGCTGTCCCCCTGACTGGTCGAGAGAAAGCCGGAGTGGGGAAAGGTGGCCCTCTTCGTTTCTCTGGGTTTCTGCAGCAAAACGCAAAGAGGCACCGACTCTGTGAAAACCCCCGTTTAAAAGAAAGTGCTTTTTCCCCGAGATCCCCCAAGACATAAACCCCGACCAAAAAACCCTTGCCAAAGGGAGCGAACAAGCCCTGCGACGCCACCCTGTGGTTTCGTTTTTTCCCAGGAAAACCGGGACTGGCCTTCTTCGACTCAAGGATTGATGTGGAGGAGAAAAGCAATGGGGCAAAGGGGATGGACAACCGCCTCCAAAAAAGGACCCCCCAACGATTGGAAAGGGAAAAAAAATGAAAAGGGGGTCTTCCCCCCCCTCCCCGTTCCCCTTTGTCACTTCGAAAACACGGGCCTTTTTTTCAGAAACTCGACACGGGGGCGAGGGCTTCCTGGCAAAGGACCCCCGGGAATTGGGGGGAGGAGGAAAGACCGATTCAAGGAGCTCGGAAACGGGCCAAATTGGCCCCCCGAGTGGGCAACGTGCCGCGGACGGGGTACGCCCCCAGTCCAGCGCTACCTGGGGTTTTCCCCGAAGTCCCCGGCCCCCCACAGGGGAAGTAAACTCCTCCGTTTTTTGTCCCCCACCCTCGGAAACCCTTTTGGGGGCGGGGAAAAAAAGGGGGACCCCAAAAAAAGGCCCTTTTTGAAAGGGGAAAAAATGAAAACTGTCTGTTTTTGGTTTTTTTTATAAGTTTTTTTTTCTAAAAATGTGGATGTTTTTTGGGTTTTTTTTTTTTGTTTTTGAAGGGTTTTTAAAAAAAAGTTTTTTTTGTCCCGACCCTTAATATTTCTCCGAATTTTCATCTAATTTAACAGGAATCTTCTTTTGCATGTGTAAAAAGAAATAAAAAACGAGCAAGTGAAAAAAACATGTTTTCTTTTTTCCCCTTTAAAGAAACTTGGGACCCCCTAAAATATATAATATATATATAAAATTTTTATATATTTAATATATATATATTTTATATTATATATATATATATATATATATATTTATATATTATATATTGGGATAATAAAATATATTTTATATATATATATATATATATGGGGATATATAATAATATATATAATTATATAATATAATATATATATATATATATTATTATATTTAATATATATTTATATAAAATTAAAAGTTATATAATATATATAACCCGTCAAACCCCCCGATATAACGGGCCTCACTGTAACGGACTTTGGAAAGTAAATTTTCCCCCCCCATTTTCATGACAATTTTTTTTTTTTTTTTTTTTCATATCAGACCGCTTAAACGCCGCTCGAAATTTTCAACTCAACATAATTGTATTATTTTCCCCAATTTTTTTCTTTGGAATCTTGGGTTTTAAGGAGTTTGATGTATCAAAATATTAAGACAAAATAAAGGGAAAGGGGCCCGGTTTTTTTGCTAGTTTTTTAGTGGTAGGGAAAGGGGCGAAAAAAAAAAAAATTTTTTTAAAAAGTTTACTATTTTGTGTTATGGCCTGGCCCCTGCTTTCGTCTTCCTGGGCACCTCAAAAACCCTAAATCACCCTTATTTTAAGGTGGAAAACGCAGTGCTACACTGACCTAAAAAGTGGGGCCCCGTAATAGAAATGCACTTCCAACTATATAATATTATAAAATTAAACATTAGTCCCTGAATAAGCAAAAACCCCTTTTGGGAAAACCAAAAAGGCTGAATCTTGGGTCTTGGGTTTTTTTTACCTTTTTACTAGAGCTTGAGCTTGACTAGCCCGAACGGGGAGAGAAAACATCAAAATTTTTTGGGATTAAACCCTCACTACGGGGACTTTTCCTTCCTATTTTCCCATTTTGGGGGAATTTTTAAAGTCCCCATGGGGCTTTCTGCTGGGGCCGCCTGCAGGGGGGGAAAACGCCTTGAAATATTTCCCTATCTTTACTCATTGTTGAATAATAGCAATTTTAAATGTGATTATATTGGGCTCATTTTAAATAAAATAAAAAAGAAAATTTTATAGCATACCAAACAGTTAAAAGGAATGAGCCTGGATACCCACTACCTCTCCTAAATCGTCCCCAACGTCGGGGGGGCGGTGCCCAAATTTCCCTTTCAGCGCTAATCACTGTTTTTTCCTCCCAAAAGGGCTCCCTGGTTTGGTTGTGTTTTTTAGATTATTTCTCATTTAAATTTTACGTGTAAAAAGGGGGAACCCAAAATTCCCGCATGTGGGGCCCAGTTTCCCTTTTAAACCTTTCCCCAAAAAAAAGCTACCCGGCCCCGGGTTTTGTTTAAATTTTTTCTCCCTTTTTTTTTCACATTTTTTTTTTCAAAAAATTTTTTCCCCCCTTGGGGAAAAAAACCCCCGCTTAAAAGGAAAAATCGGCTTTACCGGACCCCTCCTCCCCCCCCTTTTTGGGCCGTTAAAATCGAGGGTTTACTATATATTATATATATTATATATATAATATATATTATATTATATTATATATATATATATATATATAATATATTATATATTTTTCCCCCCCATAGACCCGGGAGATATAGTGGGCTGGGGATATATATAATTTATTTATTCCCTAATAAATATATTTTTTTTCATATTTATTTTTTTTAAAAGGGGGGGGGGGGGGGGGCCGGCCGCCCAAAGGCCCCCCCCCCTCGGGACGGGCCCAAACATACAGTGCTTTACAAAAATTTGTATGGTTTTCTGATTTTTCCCCCCCCAAAAGTTTTTGACAGATGACAAACGAAAAACAAAATGAGGCCCCCTTTGGAAATTTCTGATATTCCCAAACCCTCACTTCTTGGGCCTAAAAAATTTTTTTCCCCCGGGGAAAAAAAAACTTAAAAAAAAACCCCAGGGGAAACTTGCCTACAAACCAACTTTTTTTTATCCCCCTTTACCCAAATTTTTAAAAAATTCAAAAAGAGTGGGCCCCTTTTTCTCAACGCCTCTCCATGGGGAAATTTCTTTAAGGGTCAGGGCCGACATAATAAAAAAAAACTTAAGTATAAAAGGGGAAATTACACTTATTCCTGTGCTGGGAAAACTTTAAATGAGCAAAACTGGGTTTAAATTTTAACTTCCAGCTTATGCTCAGTGCTCGCTAATTTAAAAAAAATTTAAAAAGGAAAAATTTTCGCAAAAACATCAAAGGGATGAAAAAAGGAAAGTGCAAAAGAGAGGGCCCTTTTTAAAATTTTAATAAATTTTCAATGTTTACCGTAAAATTTTGGTTGAAGTTCATATGGGTTTAAAACGTAAAAGGAAGGGGAAAATGAACCCTTTTTGAAGGAAAAATTGGACCAAAATGTGATATTTAAAGGGGGAAATTAAAGATTTTTTTTTTTCGGACGGGGAACTGCCGGGTGGCCCACATTTGGTTTTATGCTTGGCATCCATCCCGTGCAAAGGGTTTATAAAATTTTTTCTAAAAATCCTTTTATCCCGTGTCGCAAAGGCTGAAAAGTTTTTTAAAAAAACCCCCCCTTTTGGGCCCTTTCATATCCCCGTCAAGGCTTCAAACAAATGCCCTTTTGCTTCTTTCCCCCACTGGCCCCTGGGGGGCCAAACAAAAGTTGCCCTTTTAAAAAAAGTGATATATATGATTACCACCAAAAATTTTCCCATTGAAAATACCCGATGGTTTTTAATAGTATACCAATAATACACGGTGGGTTTTTTAGATTTCATTTTTCCCTTTGGATATCTGTTTTCAGGCATAAGGCAGGATGTAACAGGGAAAAACAAATGGGCAAAAAAAATTGGACAGTAAACTGCTTTTAAAATAAAAGCATTTTTTGGCAAAAACTAAATGGTGGGTATAAAATTTTGATATTTTAGCCTAAAAAACTAAAAAATGGGACCTACATAGCTGAATGTTATTTTTTTACCAGCAACCCGGGTTTGGTTATTTAAAAAAAGAAAAACCGAGATGGAGCGTGCTGTTTTTCCCATACCATTTTTTTGTGTTGATGATGGTAACATTAAAAAATCGTCCAAATTGGGCCCCAAATTTTTCCTTTTTTCCAACCCCCTCCCCAACCAAACCTAGGGACCCGGCCCGGGGAAAGCGGGCGGGGGGAAATGGAAAGGAAAATTTTTTTTTCGGGAAAGAGGATTAAAGTGGATTAAAGTAAAAAAATATCCGGTAAAAACCCCCCTTTTTGGGGTGATATTTGGCTAAAAAAACATTAAAAAAATATAAATTTATAGGGGGTACAGGAAAATTTCCTACCCTTTTTCTTGTAAAAAACTCTCGTTAAATCTTTAAAAATGGGAAAACCTGCTTTAATACAAAACATGGACGAGTTGTAATTGTAAAACTTTCCCACGATTTTTAATGTGACCCATCATTCTTAAAAGATTTAAAAAACATAGGAAAAAAACCCCTTCTAACCTCATACCTCAAATTCCCCGGTTGGAAATTTTCAATTACCCAAAAAAGTCTAAACCCAACCTCACTATAAACCTAAAACCCTTTGCCAATTCCTTCCCCCCTGCGAAAATCTAAAGGCGGGAAAAGGGCCTTTAAAATTTTAACCCAAGGGTTTTTGTTTAAATTTTTTTTTTGAGGTTGGTTAAAAATTTTTTTTTTTAGTGGGGGGGAGGGTGCTCGCTAAAAGTTTTTGGGTTTTGGGTTTTTGGGGTTAACTTTTTTTTTTTAAATTCCAAGGGGAAGTTGTTTTGGCTGGTTGGGGGGGATCTGTCCCCCCCCTCAAATTACCCTTTTGAAGGGGATGGGGGAAAAATCTGGAGAGAGAAAAAAAACACAAAAAAAAGGGCGGGGGTAGGACTCTAGAATTTTACCCGAAATTTAAAACAATTTTACCAAAAAAATTTCCCGGTAAACAAAGAAATCTAAAAATAGAAATCATGGGGTCCCCAAAAAAGAAGATGTAAACCCAAATTTGGGGGAAAAAATGAATTGTGACGGTATATGTGCAGTTTTAAAAAAATATATAAATTTGGGGGTTTTAAAACTAAAAAGTTTCGTTTCCCCAAACCCTAAAGGGAAAATTTCTAAAACCTTTTATTAAACCGGGTGTCGGAAATTAAAAAAAGGGTAATATTTAGATTGGGTTTGGTTTTGGTTAGTTTTTTGAGAGTTTGGAGTTTTTAATGGAGGAGAGTTTTTTACTTTTGTTTTCAGAGACCCCCCAAATATTTTTTTTTTTGGCCTACAATAGGTGCTTGTTCTAATGGTGCTAGTTTTTTTTTTTGCGCAAACCAAAAAAAAAAAAAAAAAAAAAAAAATATATTTTTTGGGGTTTTTGGGTTTTTTATTTTTTTTAAAATCTTTTTTTAGGTTTTTGGTTTTGATTATGTTTCATTTAAAAACCCCGGTTTTGGTTAGATTTTGGTTTTATTAAAAAAAGGTTTAAAGGGTTTGGGTTTTATTTTTTTTTTTTTTCCCTTTTTTTTTTTTTTTTTTTTTTTTTGGTTTGAAAAAAATAAAAAAAAGCAACCCTTAGAACAAAACACCCCATTTTTAGTCCCCAAAAAAAAAATTGGTGTCCCCTGAAAACGAAAAGTGAAAAATCTCCTCCCTTATTTCCAGTTTTGGTTAGGTTAGTTTTGAAAATTTTTTATCAGGTTAGTTTTTTATGGTTTTTTATTTAAAGGTTTTTATTTGAAAGTTTTTGCAAATGGAGTGTTTTTTTTCCCCCTCAAAACCCTTTTAAAAAAATTTTTTTATTTGAAAATTTTTTTATTCCCCTTCCCTTTGATTTTTCAAAACACTCCTTTTTTTTTAAAGGGTTGTACGTAAAAAAACTAAACTCCATTAGGGAAATCACATATTTAAAAATAAAAAACCCAAACTTCTCTTTTAAAAACTTGCAAGTCATAAAATACACTTTTTTCCCGCAACTGCATATTTTTCCCCAAACTGCATATTTTCCCCCAAAATGGCCCTATTTTCCGGGAAAATGTTATTTTCCCCGGGAAATGCCCCTTTTCCCCTAACTGAATATTTTCCCGAAAAATGCATATTTTTCCCCGAAAAACATATTTCCCCCCGGGAAATGCCTTTTTCCCGAAATTGCATAATATTCCCCTTTTCGATCCGCCTGTACCTTTTAATAAGGGCAGCATCACATACATTCCATAACTCTTTCCCCAGGCTGTACATTTTTTTTAACCCCGGGAGGGAAATTTTTCCTTGTTTTTGCGTCCATCTTGGCCCAGTAAGACTTGAGTGCTGGGAAAAGGGCTTGAGCAAAAGCCCATGAAGGACACTTTAAATTTGGGGCCTGGGTTTAAAGGCCCTACTTAAATCGGATAACTTTTTGGTTAAATTACTTAAGTATTTCTTAAATATTTAAGTGTAAGATCAGCAAATTTTCGTCTGCTAAGTACGCTTAACAATACTTATCTTTTTGTTTATGTCGGCCCAGTCTCTTCTAACAAGTAAAGTTGTGCATACCACTTTTGTAATCTTTCTCTGCACTGACACTAGCAATCCTATATCCATTCTATATTTTTTATTTTTACATATGTGCCTATAGCACCTGTAGGCGCTATAGGCACAAATGACAACCCCATCACACCCAGGGGTGTGATAGTAGGATCTGGAGGTACACTTGTAACACATACACACACCCGACAACCCACTCGTTTATTTTCATCTAGGTCTCCTTGCAAGGCTGTTATGTCAGAATGTGAGCTACTAATGCTACCTATCTTATTATCATCAGCAAACTTACAAATACCACTGCTAATCCCACTGTCTAAATCATTGGTGTTAATAGAAAAATAGTAATAGTCCCAAAATCCGTCCTAGGAAACAATGTATTGAGGCTAGAAATCGAGCAAATAGGGTGTTAGGATTCATTGCCAGGAGTATTAAAAGTAGAAGTGCTGAGGTTATTTTAAAGCTTTATTTGGCTCTAGTCAGACCTCGCCTAGACTATGCGGTACAGTTTTGATCCCCGTATTACAGGATGAATCCTCGTTAGAATCAATGCACAGAAGGATGACCAAAATGATACAGGGATGTGTAACTTTAGTTATGAGAGGAGATTGAAGCTATTAAATTTACACTCACTCGAGAGGCGTAGAGTAAGGGACGATCTGATAGAAGTTTTTAAGTGGTTTAAGGACGTCACTCCGCTTATGATACAACTTTTTTCCCTAATTGAGCTAGGATGCTCACTTTTTCCCTGAAAGTTGTGCACATGATAGTAATTATACAGATAAAGTTTCATTAAATTATATCAATAAAAACATAAATTAAAAATAATCATGTTGATTTTGTGTGCGATTTGAGTCAATTATAATTATAATTGACTGGTACTGAATAATTATAATTATTCAGTACCAGTCACTAGCTATTAGGAGTTCCGCCTTGGTTATTTTTTTCATGAAAAATATTGGGCATAGTGCCAAACTTGGACTGATTTTTTCTGGTGTAGGTTCATTGGTTTTGCTTTGCTCAATTTTTTTTTTTTAATGGTTTTTTTCACGTACGTACATACTAACATAAACATCAATATAAAATCAGATATTCAACTTACCAGACTTTGACCAGTCTAGAATTTAGAACAAAGTGTCAGCTTTCAAATACAAAAAAATGATGCAAATCGAAAAAGAATTGACAGAGAAGTAAGAGGTTGAATGACGTTATCTTAGGCAAAAATGAAACTCCAGAGACGGCCGTCAAAGTTTATCATATATATATAAAATATATATATATATATATTTTATATATATATATATATATATATTATATATATATATATATATATATATATATATATATTTTATAAAATATATATATATTTTATATATATATATATAATATATATATATATATATATATATATATATATTTTATAAAATATATATATATATATATATATATATATATATATATATAATATAAAATATATTTTGTATTATGTTTTCAATGTTGTTTTTTTTTCTTCGGCGACAAAAAAAATAGTAAAACCAAGAAATACAAAGGAAAAATTAGTATAAATGAGCTGCCCACGTGCTATTACGTCATATGTAAACAAATCATTCCCAGCCTACCTAAAGTACTTAAAATATTTATTAAAAATAGAAAAAATGTCATATGACTACAATCTTTTGGGACGGTAATGCCAAAAACACGAGGCTAGTTTTCACAAGTTTTCGCACATTTTTGCTTTTTTTCCCCACCTCTAAAGAAAGAGTGACGTCCTTAAAGTAATCGTCCAGACCTTTCATCATTCCTGATTTGATGTAGTTAAGAGTATAAACCATTATTGAGTGTATCAACAATAGTTGTCACTTTTTGCATCCATTCAGCCGTTTTTTAATAAACCGCAATCAAATCTGAAATTCCCCGAGCTTCGAAAACGCGCTGGCAAATGGCAGACGATGCGCCACGGCTCGGTGATGTCACGGAAGGAAAGGTCCTCTTCCCGCGCTGCTATGTGTGTGTGTAGTAGTGTTTGGGGTGTGTGTGTGTAGTAGTGTTTTTTGTGTATGTTTTAGTAGTGTTGTGTGTATGTGTGTGTGTGTGTAGTGTGTTTGTTGTGTGTGTGTAGTAGTGTTTGTGTGTGTGTGTGCGTGTAGTGTTTGTGTGTGTGTGTGTGCGTAGTAGTTGTTGTGTGTGTAGTAGTAGTGGGTTTTTGTGTGTGTAGTAGTGTTTTGTGTGTGTGTAGTAGTGTCTGTGGTGTTTTTGTGTTTGTGTTGTTTTTTTTTTTTTTTTTAAAATCACAAAGAACTGGCCAAGGCACAACAAAAAATGGGTAACACAAAAGCCCGCTTAGTTGCAGTCCCTATAAAGAAGACAGTAAGAGAATAAATAAAAAAAGAGGTGTAGGCCTATTTTGTTCGGGAGGTGTCTTGTTTTCTCTTCTTTTGAAAAGATTTAAGCCATATGAAAGTGGAAAAATAGAAACAGGAAGAGAGTTCCAGAGTTTACCAGTGAAAGGGATGAAAGAGTAAGTATACTGATTAACTCTTGCATTAGGAAATGGACAGAATAGGGATGAGAATGAGTAGAAAGTCTTGTGCAGCGAGGCCGCGGGAGTGGGGGAGGCATGCAGTTAGCAAGTTCAGAAGAGCAGTGCGCATGAAAATAACGGTAGAAGAGAGCAAGAGAAGCAATATTGCGGCGGTGATTTGAAAATTGAAGACAGCCAGTCAGAGGAGAGTAGTTGATGAGACGAAAAGCTTTTGACTCAACCCTGTTTAGGAGAGCTGTATGAGTGGATCCTCCCCAATCATGTGAGACATACTCCATACATGGGCGGATAAGGCCCCTGTAGAGAGCAAGCAATTGGGAGGGAGAAAAAAAAGGACGCAGACGCCACAGGACACCTAACTTCTTAGAAGCTGTTTTAGCAAAAGATGAGATGTGAGATTTCCAGTTCAGATATTTAGTAAAGGATAGTCCTAGAATGTTCATTGTAGAAGAAGGAAACAGTTGAGTGTCATTGAAGAAAAGGGGATAGTTATCTGGTAGGTTTTGTCGAGTAGATAGGTGAAGAAATTGGGTTTTTGAGGCATTGAACAAAACAAGGTTTGCTTTGCCCCAATCAGAAATTATAGAAAGATCAGAAGTTAGGCGCTCAGTGGCATCTCTCCGTGAATCACTTAGTTCCTGTTGAGTTGGACGTCTAATAAACGACGTTGAAAAATGCAGGGTAGAATCATCAGCGTAGGAGTGGATAGGGCTTTGAGTTAGACTTAGAAGATCATTAAGAATAAAAGAAAGAGAGTGGGTGATAGGACAGAATCCTAGGGAACACCACTATTGATAGATTTAGTAGAACAATGTCCGTCTACAGTAGCTGCAATAGAACGGTTTGAAAGGAAACTTAAAATGAAGGTACAGAGAGAAGGATAGAAACCGAATGAGGGTAGTTTGGAAATTAAAGATTTGTGCCAGACTCTAAAAGCTTTTGATATGTCAAGGGCAACAGCAAAAGTTTCACCAAAACCCCTAAAGGAGGATGACCAAGATTCAGTTAGGAAAGCTAGAAGATCGCCAGTAGATCGCCCTTTACGGAAACCGTACTGACGATCAGATAGAAGATTGTGAGCTGATAGATGCTTAAGAATCTTCTTATTGAGTATAGATTCAAAAACTTTAGAAAGGCAGGAAGTCAAAGCTATAGGACGGTAGTTTGAAGGATTAGAACGGTCACCCTTCTTAGGAACAGGTTGGATGTGAGCAAACTTCCAGCAAGAAGGAAAGGTGGAATTAGATAGACAAAGACGGAAAAGTTTGACCAGGCAAGGTGCAAGCACATAGTCGTTTTTGAGAACAATAGGAGGGACTCCGTCAGGACCGTAAGCCTTCCGAGGATCTAGGCCAGAAAGGGCAAAGAAAACATCATTCCGAAGGATCTTAATGACAGGCATAATATAGTCTGCGGGTGGAGGAGAAGGAGGAACAAGCCTTTCATCATCCAGAGTGGAATTTCTAGCAAATGTTTGAGCGAAGAGTTCAGCTTTAGAAGTAGATGAGACAGCTGTGGAGCCATCTGGGTGAAGCATAGGAGGGAAAGATGAAGAAGAGAAAGATGGAAAGGAGAAGGAGAAAGAGAAGGGAAATCTTGCTGTTTTGGTAGGAGATTTCACTAGCTGTCTTTTGGTAATAATTATCAAAACAAAGGTCGAAAAGACTGGGAGTATGGATTAGGACAATTTGTCACCAGAGAAGCATATAAACAAGATCACAGGAGATACATATCAGTTGCTGAAGAATATAAGAATGGCATTCAAATATCTGGATGAAGAGATGATCAAGAAATTGATAACATCTTTGATTCGACCAAGGTTGGAATATGCAGCAGTGATTTGGTCACCACATAAAAAAAAAGATATAAGGAAGATTGAGAGAATACAAAGAGCAGCCACAAAAATGGCTCCAAGCCTGAGAGATTTACCATATGAGAAAGACTTTCAAGACTAAAACTCCCAACACTTGAGAAAAAAGAGAAGAGTGGGGAGACTTTATAGCAGTGTATAGAGCATCAATGGGTCTGGAAAAAATTGACAGAGAAGATCTGTTTGTGTGGGACGATAGAAGTACAAGAGGTCATGAGAAGAAATTGAAAAGGACAACATGCAATAGAGATATAAAAAATACAGCTTCCCATATAGAAGCATAGAAGCCTGGAACAGCCTTGATACAAAAGTGATTAATGCAAGAAGTATTCAGGACTTCAAAGGCAAGCTGGATAATAGTAGATTTGGAGACGGGACAGTACGAGCATTGCTTTTTTTCTGTATGTTACAACTAGGTAAATACACACACAAACACTACTACACGCACACACACAAACACTACTACACACACACACACACAAACACTACTACACACACACACACACACAAACACTCAAAACACACACACACGAAAAATTGTAATAGTCCCAAAATCCGTCCTAGGAAACAATGTATTGAGGCTAGAAATCGAGCAAATAGGGTGTTAGGGATTCATTGCCAGGAGTATTAAAAGTAGAAGTGCTGAGGTTATTTTAAAGCTTTATTTGGCTCTAGTCAGACCTCGCCTAGACTATGCGGTACAGTTTTGATCCCCGTATTACAGGATGAATCCTCGTTAGAATCAATGCACAGAAGGATGACCAAAATGATACAGGGATGTGTAACTTTAGTTATGAGAGGAGATTGAAGCTATTAAATTTACACTCACTCGAGAGGCGTAGAGTAAGGGACGATCTGATACAAGTTTTTAAGTGGTTTAAGGACGTCACTCCGCTTATGATACAACTTTTTTCCCTAATTGAGCTAGGATGCTCACTTTTTCCCTGAAAGTTGTGCACATGATAGTAATTATACAGATAAAGTTTCATTAAATTATATCAATAAAAACATAAATTAAAAATAATCATGTTGATTTTGTGTGCGATTTGAGTCAATTATTCAGTACCAGTCACTAGCTATTAGGAGTTCCGCCTTGGTTATTTTTTTCATGAAAAATATTGGGCATAGTGCCAACCTTGGACTGATTTTTTCTGGTGTAGGTTCATTGGTTTTGCTTTGCTCAATCTCTTTGCTCAATCTTGCTCAAGCCAGAGATGTTTGTGTATGTGTGTAGTAGTGTGTGTGTGTGTGTGTAGTAGTGTTTGTGTGTATGTGTAGTAGTGTTTGTGTGTGTGAGTGTGCAGTAGTGTTTGTGTGTGTGTGTGTAGCAGTGTTTGTGTGTGTGTGTGTGTGTGTAGTAGTGTTTGTGTGTGTGTGTAGTAGTGTTTGTGTGTGTGTGTGTGTGTGTGTAGTAGTAGTGTTTTGTGTGTGTGTGTGTGTGTTGTAGTAGTGTTTGTGTGTGTGTGTAGTAGTGGTGGTCCTTATTTTTCAACTTTCGAAATGTTATGCTCTCACCCCCTAAAGTGAGTCCACTAGTCCTAAAACGTATGTGATGAAGTTTAAAGTTATACGAAGAATATTTAGGGGTAGTCCGATCGAAAACACTACTACTACACACACACACACACACACAAACACTACTACACACACACACAAACACTACTACACACACACACACACACACAAAACACTGCTACACACACACACACACAACACTACTGCACACACACACACACACAAAACACTACTACACATACACACAAACACTACTACACACACACACACACACTACTACACACATACACAAACATCTCTGGCTGATGAAGGGCTTGTTCCTCCTTCTCCTCCACCCTCAGACTATATTATGCCTGTCATTAAGATCCTTCGGAATTGATGTTTTCTTTGCCCTTTCTGGCTAGATCCTCGGAAGGCTTACGGTCCTGACGGAGTCCCTCCTATGTGTTCTCAAAACGACTTATGTGCTTGCACTTGCCTGGTCAAACTTTTCCGTCTTTGTCTATCTAATTCCACCTTTCCTTCTTGCTGGAAGTTTGCTCACATCCAACCTGTTCCTAAGAAGGGTGACCGTTCTAATCCTTCAAACTACCGTCCTATAGCTTTGACTTCCTGCCTTTCTAAAGTTTTTGAATCTATACTTTCCGTACGGTTTCCGTAAAGGGCGATCTACTGGCGATCTTCTAGCTTTCCTAACTGAATCTTGGTCATCCTCCTTTAGGGGTTTTGGTGAAACTTTTGCTGTTGCCCTTGACATATCAAAAGCTTTTGATAGAGTCTGGCACAAATCTTTAATTTCCAAACTACCCTCATTCGGTTTCTATCCTTCTCTCTGTACGTACTTTCGTACTTTTACGTACTTTTTGGGTGTCCAGTCCAGTTTTCGTAATAATACTTTTTGGACTAGACAATGAGTAGACACTAGACAGTAGACATCATAAGCATTTGCAGGTCTAGTTGTAGCATGCCTATGCAATGTATGCAACTATGCATGCTATTTGTCATTAATTGTTTTTCTTTTCTTCCCGGTATTATATAAAAATTTGAATAGTTATCAAAGGACAGATTCTTAAAATAGGTTTCAGAGTAAATTAATCATTGACCTGCCTCCATCCTCTCCATATTGCCGTCTCCATCCTGTATTTGTTCGCAGCTAGTTGCTCATTCAAAGGTAGGAGCAATGAGTTAGGAGATTGATTATTATATATGACTTAAATGTATTATGTATTGTTAAGCTCCTGGGAGTCCCCAAGATCCCGTCTGGAACCGAGGAGGGTCAGGCCCAAGCTGTTGTAGAAGCCCTGGATCAGTGGGGGATCACTGACATGGTCGCAGCTCTAAGCTTCGATACCACAGCATCAAACACGGGCATCCGAGGAGGCGCTTGTGTGCTCATCGAGCAGAAGATAGGGCGAGACCTCCTCCACTTCGGATGCCGACACCATGTCATGGAGATCGTCCTTGCCGCTTCCTTCAAGGCCTGTATGGGAGTCTCTTCTGGGCCGGATGTGCTCCTCTTCAAGAAATTCCA
This sequence comes from Chionoecetes opilio, assembly GCA_016584305.1. Lineage (NCBI taxonomy): Eukaryota > Metazoa > Arthropoda > Malacostraca > Decapoda > Majidae > Chionoecetes > Chionoecetes opilio. The sequence goes on from JACEEZ010003006.1 coordinate 31,455, forward strand.
GGCCGGCTGGGAGTTTATTGATAGAGGCACCTGCGAGTCCGGGATGACGGATGATGTGGTCCGCCCGCGCATCTCAGCGGAGAGCGAGCGCATCACTGAGTTTGCCACGAGTCAGTTGGCAGCCCATCAGCCACGGGACGACTACCTGGAACTACTGGAACTGGCCATCCTGTTCCTCGGAGCTGTTCCCCCTCCAGGAGTCCGTTTCCGCGCCCCTGGCCCATTGCACCACATCCGCTGGATGTCGAAGGCAATCTACTCGCTCAAGGTCTGGCTCTTCCGACGCCAGTTCAAGCTGACTGCAAAGGAGGAGAAAGGCCTACGGGAGATGTGCTGCTTAGTCGTCCTCGTCTACTTGGAATGGTGTTTCACTGCCCCTAGTGCAGTCAAGCTCCGCGGCGCGACCTGAACCTGATGAAGCCCTCACTGAACTACAGCACCACCAATTCCGCCATTTCGACGGCCACATCGGAGAAGCTACAACGCCACTTGTGGTATCTCTCGGAGGAGCTCGTTGGCTTGACCCTTTTCGACGCAGACGTGAGTCTGGCGATGATGAGGCGGATGCTGGAGAGCATGAAGCGGCAGGTGGAGGACGAAGATGAGGAGCCCCTAAAGCGCTGTAACCGGGATCTCGCGACCCTTGCTGTGAGCCAGCTTGATTCATTCGCCTCGCCGAAGACTGTGCGCCTCTTTGAGAAGCTCCATCTTGCCACGGACTTTTTGGAGGCCGATCCTTCCTCTTGGGGAACAAACCGAACTTTCCGTGCTGCGCAAGACCAACTGAAGACCCTTAAAGTGGTTAACGACCACGCTGAGCGGGGGTAGCTCTCATCCAACAGTTCAACCGGGCCCTGACGAAAAACGAGGAACAGCTTCAGTTCCTCCTTCAAGTGGTAGCTCATCATCGTCACACCTTCCCGGACGCCTGGAAGGCGGTGCTGGCCCAAACCCAGTGACCATGAGAAGAGTGGTGCCTTTGAAACCCCTGCTTTGAGCAGATAATACGCACCTAAACGTAATATCTTTACTATTGAGCTGAGGGGGGACTAGGAATTGTACACCTGGGATATTCATTATTAATTATAATGCATAATGTTCAAGGCCTCTGGACTACCTCTAAATATTATTCAAACAATATATAATTTTAACTGTGAAGTTTCCAGCCCAAGTGGACTCGTTTCAGACCATGAGAGGTTAAGAATTCTTACTTTTATTTTTTACCCCCATATAAGGACCACTCTAGTATGTAGTAGTCTTGTGTGTGTGTGTGTGTGTATAGTGTTTGTGTGTGTAGTACGTAGTGTTTGTGTGTGTGTGTAGTAGTGTTTGTGTGTGTGTGTGTAGTAGTGTTTGTGTGTGTGTAGTAGTGTTTGTGTGTGTAGTAGTGTTTGTGTGTGTGTGTGTGTGTGTGTAGTAGTGTTTGTGTGTGTGTGTGTAGTAGTGTTTGTGTGTGTGTGTGTGTGTGTAGTAGTGTTTGTGTGTGTGTGTGTGTGTAGTAGTGTTGGTGTGTGTGCGTGTAGTAGTGTTTGTGTGTGTATTTACCTAGTTGTAACATACAGAAAAATAGCAATGCTCGTACTGTCCCGTCTCCAATCTACTATTATCCAGCTTGCCTTTGAAGTCCTGAATACTTCTTGCATTAATCACTTTTGTATCAAGGCTGTTCCAGGCTTCTATGCTTCTATATGGGAAGCTGTATTTTTTATATCTCTATTGCATGTTGTCCTTTTCAATTTCTTCTCATGACCCTTGTACTTCTATCGTCCCACACAACAGATCTTCTCTGTCAATTTTTCCAGACCCATTGATGCTCTATACACTGCTATAAAGTCTCCCCCTTTCTCTTCTTTTCTCAAGTGTTGGGAGTTTTAGTCTTGAAAGTCTTTCTTCATATGGTAAATCTCTCAGGCTTGGAGCCATTTTTGTGGCTGCTCTTTGTATTCTCTCAATCTTCCTTATATCTTTTTTTTTATGTGGTGACCAAATCACTGCTGCATATTCCAACCTTGGTCGAATCAAAGATGTTATCAATTTCTTGATCATCTCTTCATCCAGATATTTGAATGCCATTCTTATATTCTTCAGCAACTGATATGTATCTCCTGTGATCTTGTTTATATGCTTCTCTGGTGACAAATTGTCCTTAATCCATACTCCCAATCTTTTTCGACCTTTGTTTTGATAATTATTACCAAAAGACAGCTAGTGAAATCTCCTACCAAAACAGCAAGATTTCCCTTCTCTTTCTCCTTCTCCTTTCCATCTTTCTCTTCTTCATCTTTCCCTCCTATGCTTCACCCAGATGGCTCCACAGCTGTCTCATCTACTTCTAAAGCTGAACTCTTCGCTCAAACATTTGCTAGAAATTCCACTCTGGATGATGAAAGGCTTGTTCCTCCTTCTCCTCCACCCTCTGACTATATTATGCCTGCCATTAAGATCCTTCGGAATGATGTTTTTTTTGCCCTTTCTGGCCTAGATCCTCGGAAGGCTTACGGTCCTGACGGAGTCCCTCCTATTGTTCTCAAAAACTGTGCTTCTGTGCTTGCACCTTGCCTGGTCAAACTTTTCCGTCTTTGTCTATCTAATTCCACCTTTCCTTCTTGCTGGTAGTTTGCTCACATCTAACCTGTTCCTAAGAAGGGTGACCGTTCTAATCCTTCAAACTACAGTCCTATAGCTTTGACTTCCTGCTTTTCTAAAGTTTTTGAATCTATACTTAATAAGAAGATTCTTAAGCATCTATCTGCTCACAATCTTCTATCTGATCGTCAGTACGGTTTCCGTAAAGGGCGATCTCCTGGCGATCTTCTAGCTTTCCTAACTGAATCCTGGTCATCCTCTTTTAGGGGTTTTGGTGAAAACTTTTGCTGTTGCCCTTGACATATCAAAAGTTTTTGATAGAGTCTGGCACAATCTTTAATTTCCAAACTACCCTCATTCGGTTTCTATCCTTCTCTCTGTACCTTCATCTTAAGTTTCCTTTCAAACCGTTCTATTGCAGCTACTGTAGATGGACATTGTTTCTTCTCCTAAATCTATCAATAGTGAGTGGTGTTCCCAGGGTTCTGTCCTATCACCCCACTCTCTTTCTATTATTCATTATGATCTTCTAAGTCTAACTCAAAGCCCTATCCACTCCTACGCTGATGATTCTACCCTGCATTTTTCAACGTCGTTTATTAGACGTCCAACTCAACAGGAACTAAGTGATTCACGGTGAGATGCCACCGAGCGCTAACTTCTGATCTTTCTATAATTTCTGATTGGGGCAAAGCAAACCTTGTTTTGTTCATGCCTCAAAAACCCCAATTTCTTCACCTATCTACTCGACAAAACCTTCCAGATAACTATCCCCTATTCTTCAATGACACTCAACTGTCTCCTTCTTCTACAATGAACATTCTAGGACCATCCTTTACTAAAAATCTGAACTGGAAATCTCACATCTCATCTCGTGCTAAAACAGCTTCTAAGAAGTTAGGTGTGCTGTGGCGTCTGCGTCCTTTTTTTTCTCCCTCCCAATTGCTTGCTCTCTACAGGGGCCTTATCCGCCCATGTATGGAGTATGTCTCACATGTTTGGGGAGGATCCACTCATACAGCTCTCCTAAACAGGGTTGAGTCAAAAGCTTTTCGTCTCATCAACTCCTCTCCTCTGACTGACTGTCTTCAATCTTTAAATCACCGCCGCAATGTTGCTTCTCTTGCTCTCTTCTACCGTTATTTTCATGCTCACTGCTCTTCTGAACTTGCTAATTGCATGCCTTCCACCTCCCGCGGTCTCGCTGCCCAAGACTTTCTACTCATTCTCATCCCTATTCTGTCCATCTTGCTAATGCAAGAGTTAATCAGTATCTTTACCCTTTCATCCCTTTCACTGGTAAATCTGGAATTTCTCTGTTTTTCTATTTTTCCACTTTCCTATGATTTAAATCTTTTAAAAGAAGAGTAACAAGACACCTCCCGAACTAAATTGGCTCACCCCTCTTTTTTTTTTTATTCTCTTACTGTCCTTCTTATAGGGATGGCAACTAGCGGACTTTTTGTTACCCATTTTTGTTGTGCCCTTGGCCAGTTCCTTGTGAGTAAAAAAAAAAAAAAAAAAATAAAAAAAATAAAGTCAATAAACCCACAGTTACTGGGTACAGTGTGTGTAAGAAGCGTGTCTCGTTACATCCGTAAAGTCTCGCAATTTTTTAACCCGCCGCTCAACCTTTTGTTGAGTAACCCAGTTCCCTCACAACTTTTTTTGAACTAAAACCGATCTTATATAAGCTGTGAATACGGGTGATCTGGTCTGCGGGTCAACTGTGGCTCAGGCCCGATATCCAACTGAGCGAAAACACTTTCCAAAATATTTTGGTGACGTTTTGGGTAATCGAGCGGGAGTAACTATAAGAAGCAATATGTCCTGGTCACTACCCATTCAGACTAATGATTTGAAAAACTGCAAGCAGGAAGTCAAGGCCATGAGTGAGATCCCAGATCCTTTTTTTTTTTTAATCATTCCCCATAGGAAGCGCCGGGAGGGAATTAAACACAATTTGTCAAAGGAGCGTGACGGATGCAAGACACCGCCAACTTCTTTGTCTTCCACTGTATGAAAAAATATGTTTTGGGTTTTGGGCGACCTGTACTTTGAAGGGTTCAGGGAGTTTCGTAACGTTTTTTCGTACCAGGTTTTGTTAGTTTGTTTAGTACCTGATTTTGAGTTTTTTTTTGTACATACCTGGTGTCGAATCGTAACTCTAGTAGTCAAGTTTTGACTCTGAGCCGAGTGTATGAAACGACTATGGTTCCATATAGATAATGTGACCATATTTTTTTAAGCTAAAAGCGGGGGCTTTATATATGGGTGAATTCTTTAATAATTATTGAGTTGATTTGAGCATCCCGTAGAACTCCATGCAGGTATGCTTGAAGTTTTTCTTTGTTGTCAGTAATGTTTTTTAGATTTGAGACTTTTAGTTGGGTTTTTTTCAGTGTTCCATATCTTTTTCATGTGAGTGTGCGTTTTTAGCAGCATTTGTTCCAAGAAGGCAAAGTAAAAAACTGAACCATTTAAATGATATGCATTGGTGACTGACATCTCTAGCCTTTAATAATAAAAATTTGCACCCAACACTGGTGGCACACATACCTGGGTGGGATTTCAACAAAAAAGCGGACACGTAAAAATAGCGGGGCATTTTACTAGCATTTTAAAAACGGGGCATGCTGAAAAAGCGGGACTGTCCCGCCTATAAGCCTGACTCTGGTCACCTTACATATAGACTACAAAACAACTTTTTGGGTAAAGAATCTACTGGTGTACGAAACAATTTATGTACGAACTGGGCTGCACCGCCTTTGAAGAACCATGCACTAGAGTGGCGTGTACAAGGCAGGCTGTATGAGTATTACCCCTGAATCTACCACAAGGGTACTTACAATGCACTTTTCCTGCTTATTTAATCTTGTTTGATGAATAATGATGTTACATAAGTAGGCTGGTACATTGGAGTTTCGGGCCTTTCTTGACTCTGCATCTTGTATGCCTTAGCATCCATGGCTCATCGGGAAAGATAAGATACTTTGATCCTATCTAGACACTTTGCAAGCACTAACTACAAGGTTATTGACTATACAAAGCGCCACCACGAATTTGGTGGACTCGAACCGCTGACCGAATGCGCAGGGACGCTACACACGCAAGACAACAGCTCTACCAATCGAGCCACCCTGACGGGTGCTCCTCGGGAAAGGTCACCCAGGAAAGACGTGTCATCAGGTCTGAGGTTACTTCACCCGTGTGCCTGACTTGCCGGCTAATTAAGCGTGCACATTCTTGTGATAAAGGTGACTCAGACCTCAGCATCACCGATACTCATGAATAAGGAACTCAATTTCACGATAAGCTGGAATGTATGTATATCACTGTAGGGTGTTTAAGTAACAGCTAATTCAGGTCCTGTCATACCTTGACCCCCTTGGTAATATCATGTAACGAGCTTGAAGAGGAATAGTGGCTTCAGCATATTGGCAAGACATTTCTGTCCTTTAAGTTTATTTACTGAACATGTGCGGCCTCAAACTCTCAATAGGAGTTAGATGAAATGCAAATCATAAGTAGTTCCGAATAACTCTTCTCACCATGAAGGACATGGGAACTCAAATAGGCTTCCCTGACAAATCCTGAAGACCGCATTGCCTGTAAAAAAAATCTGTAAAAAAATTGTTATACAATCTTGTGTTCCACATAATAGATGCTAAATAGGGAGATGATTTAGCTTTAACCCAGAGAGGAGTCAGTGAGGTCAGCGCTGATGAGGCATAGAACAACTTTGGTTAGCAATTTGTCTGCAGGTCAGAATAAAATATTCCAAAGAGCGATAAGATCACAGAAGAATGACCCCAAATGGATCACTGCTACATTAAAACGCAATAAGGACTAAAGCTAAACATATACAAGAGCGATAAGGCAGGCCAGGAGAATTACAGGGATCATAATAATGCATTAGCTAGGACAGTTAAGAGGTTAACGCGAACACCAAAGAAAATGTACGAGATTAAGGTAGCTATCTAGGCAAATTCTGACTCAGTAAGGGGTTCTTTTGGAATATCCTGATATTCAGTTACACAGGCAGGTAAAGATAATTGGTTCATATAAGGATTCATATTACAAAAAAAGGAAGACGGTGAGCCCCTTGGTGGAGGCCAATTGGGTGGCGGGAGGGGGGTCCTGGAATG
>JACEEZ010003007.1:5000-10000 GCA_016584305.1 Chionoecetes opilio
GTGTATATCTATATGTATATTAATTCTATATGTATATCTTATATATATTAAAATACATATATATAAAATATTATATATAATATATATATATATATATATATAATAAAAATTATATATATATATATGTATATCTATTATATATATATATATATTATATATATATATATATTATATATATATATATATATATATTATTTTTTTTTTATTTTATTTTTATTTTTTTATTTATGTATATATGTATATAATTTTATATAATATATATAATTTATATATATATTTTTTTATATATATATATATATATACATATATATATATATATATATTATATATATATTTTATAAAATAATATATATATATATAAAATTTATATATAAAATATATAATATATATATATATATATATATATATATATATATATATATATATATATATATATATATATATATATATATATATTTTATAATATATATATATAATATTATATATATATATATATATATATATATATATATAATATATTATATATATATTTTATATATTATATATATATATATATCTATATATATATATATTATATATATATATATATATATATATTCTCTTAAGCAACGATGTTGAAAGCAGTCGAACATTCTCCTTTATTGAGTTTTTTATGTATGCTCAGAATGTGCAGAAGAGTGTCACTCCTGGTACCAGTGTATAAGTGAGACAAAAAAATGCATAAAGAGGGACCACATAGAACCTTAGCAATGAAATGTCCTTTCAGGAAAAAGACCATTGAAAGTAAAAGGAAAGTTAACAGTGACAAAGAAACTAACAAAAAATCATACAATGAAATCATAAAGTCAAATACTAAAGAAACATTAACTTAACATTAACTTAGAAAAAGATACACCAGCAAAAATACTGACATGCATGCTACATGCACACCTGGCAAACATCGCAGAACCAGGCACATATGAGGATACCCTTAACAAGACACTAAAATTATATAACTTACCAGAAATCAAAATACTCGAAATTCCACATAGCAAAACCATCTTAGATATGGCTACCAATATACAAGAAGAAACAGACACTATAGGGATGGAACATACTGAAACACCACAAGAAAATACCAAGCAAGACACAACCAACATACACAACATACACAGGATGGGTGCAGGCATAGACCACTGTATACCTGGACTGCGCACGAGACAATGTTTTGAATTGCGGGGCTGCATAGGGGCCTGCGGAGCGCCCGACAAAGAGATATAGTGGTCTATGGACTATCATATAGACTGGTTTAGCAGTAATTATGCTGTACTGTAATCTTCGTAATGTTTTTTCTGTATATTATCAAATAAAAAACAGTAAAACACGCTAAAGAAATGCCATTACGAGCTATAAAGAAATATGCATAAACTTAAATTATTCACTTAACTCTCGCCATTTAAAACTTTGTGAGTCAATTTTTATCATGAAGGGAAATAAATAGAAGTGCAATTTTATTATCTTTCCATTGCTATATTTCGTTATCTGATAAATTAATTAGAACCATGCATAAAATTTGCGTTAACTAAATAAATAAATCATCAATCGGGGAATTTTCCCCGATTGATGAGGTTATTTATTTACTTTATATTTCGTTTACTGATAAAAGAATTAGTACCATGTATAAATTAGCGTTGACTAAATAAATAGCCTCATCAATCGGGAAAATTACCCGATTTATGATTTTATTTATTTAGTTAAGCTAATTTATGCATGGTTTTCTAATTAATTTATAGATAACAAATATAGAAATGAAAGCTAATACAATTGCGCTTCTATTGATACCCTTCAAAGATAAAAGTTGACTCGCAAAGTTTTAAATGGAGAAGAGTTGCAGTGTTACTTTAAATTCTGCATATTTCTTCAGAGTCTCGTAATGGCATTTCCTTAGCGTGTTTTACTGTTTTTTATTTAAAGATATTACAAACAAACATTTACGAAGATTACATATATCATATATACTGTAAACCAGTCTATATGTCCGTATATATATATATATATATATATATATATATGAATCCGAGCGGGCCCTCCGAGAAACAGCCCTTGTGCGACAGGCCGATATTCCATGCGCAGTTCAGGTATACAGTGGTCTATGGGGGAAAGGTCATTTGGTACTGAAGCGATTGGTACTGGGTCAAAAATCACGAGTTCACTTCGGCTACGTGCCATATGGGCCCACAGGTTAATTAGGCCTCAAACCGTCTAGGCCACGAGCCCAATTGGGACCCAACTTGAAATGGTCATAGAGTCAGATAGAACCCAAAACCGGGGGGGGGGGGGGAAAAGAGAGAGAAAGAGAGAGAGGGGAGAGAGGGGAGGGGGAGAAAAGAGAGAGGAGAGAGAGAGAGAGAGAGAGAGAGAGAGGAGAGAGAGAGAGAGAGAGAGCGAGAGAGGGGACTTCCTCCCCACCCGCGCCACGAGTGTAGGACAAATCCTCCCTAGGAAAAAAATCCCCCTAGGAAAAAAACCCTAGACAAAACCCCCCTAGGAAAAAAAAAAAAAACATAGGAAAAAACCCCTACGACAAAACCCCCCTTAGGAAAAAACAATTCAAAAGCCAAAACCCCCTGAGGACAAAACCCCCTAGGAAAAAAAAACTTAGGACAAAACCCCCCTGGGACAAAACCCCCCTTGGAAAAAAAACCTAGAAAAAAACCCCCGTAGGAAAAAAAACCTAGGACAAAACCCCCCTAGGAAAAAAACCCCTGAGGACAAAACCCCCCTGGGACAAAAAACAAGAAATTTTAAAATCATAATTTTTATTCTTACACTTCTCTGAGATGTAAAATTTACATTCTTTAAAATAATATTAGGTTTTGTAGATGGGGGTTGATGGGTTTGATAGGTTTTACCATACTACCGTAGATAACACTTAATTTAGTCGCCCTGCAATAATGTCCCCAGGCGCCATATTTTACGAATTAAGCATCACTCTGCTTGTATGTACCACTGAAGATATACACATATTTATATCATGGTTGTATAATCACCCTTTTCAGCGTTGCTTTATGCTTTGTATTGCAAGTATTACGATTTAAAATTTTCACTACTCGGTTTTTTTTTCGGGCGACGACGCCCGGGCGGGGGACCTCTAAAAAACCACTAGAGGGCACCTTAGTGACCCCATTATCACTTCGCCCAACTCGGTTGATATATTTTTTGTAATTTTTGTTCTTTTTATACATACTATGACACAGAAAGACCCAAAATCTCCCAGATAGCCCCTTCTGATTTTCCCTTAAAATCATGGGGGGAAAATGTCCCAAATATTTACGCCCCCCACACTTTCAAAAAAAAAAAAAAAAGAAATTTTGTGTTGGCGACTTTAGTGTTATCTACGGTACTTTGGGTTTACGGTACTTGGGTGAAAAAACAATGATCGGGTTTGGTAACAACACAAAGAAAGATTTTAATATTTTTCATGTTACTTCAGTAATAAATGCTTAAATTAAAATTTTTTTTTTCCCAATTTTAATTGAATTAAAATGAGGGGATTTTGTCCTATTTCCACTTTTGTTAGGTGTTTTGGTCCAAGGGGTTTTTTTCCTAGGGGTTTTGTCCAGGGGGGTTTTGTCCGAGGGGTTTTGGGCTGGAACCCCCCCCCCACACACGCCATTCCCTTTCCCACACATACACACCACCCCACACACACACACACACACACACACAAAACACACACACACACACACCACACCCACACAGAACACACACACCCCACACACACACACAAAACACACCACAACAACACACACACCACACACACACCAAATTGTAGAAATTACCTAATATTAAAAGCCAAAACCACACGTCTGTAATAAAAAAACACTTTGACCTGGTGACTTTTTTGTGTTATCTCGGACAGGGATACATTTTTCACCCGCGCGATGGGCGGTTTTATAACTTCTGGTCTCTCACTCTCTGGGTAGGCGGTTCGAATCCTCGCGCTCCCCGGGGATTTTTTACTTTCAAAATTTAGGCGGTTTCTGTCCCCCCCTTGAGTAAGGGGATGGGGGTGTGTGGTGTATGGGTCCCACTTTCCCAAAGATCAGTAAAAAGAGCTCCAAGCTCGCACTGAGAGGGTGAAACGGGATCGCGAGCCACTCGCTGGGCAAAGACCAGGGTGAATGACACATAACCCTAAAAGGAAATCAATGATTCAAAAAAGACTAGTTTTTAGCCAAAACCCGGAATCAAATTTTATGTATTGAAGAAAAATTTAAGTAAAAAATCTTTTTAAAAAAACTAAGAAAGAATATCAAAAAAAATTAAAAAAATGATAAAAAATAAAATTTATCAAAAAAATTAAAATAATGATAAAATTTGATTTGGAAAAAATTTAAANAAAAAAAGAAAAAAACCTATAGGGATGGAACATACTGAAACACCACAAGAAAATACCAAGCAAGACACAACCAACATACACAACATACACAGGATGGGTGCATTCATAGACCACTGTATACCTGGACTGCGCACGAGACAATGTTTTGAATTGCGGGGCTGCATAGGGGCCTGCGGAGCGCCCGACAAAGAGATATAGTGGTCTATGGACTATCATATAGACTGGTTTAGCAGTATATATGCTGTACTGTAATCTTCGTAAATGTTTGTTCTGTAATATTATCAAATAAAAAACAGTAAAACACGCTAAAGAAATGCCATTACGAGACTATGAAGAAATATGCATAAACTTATTATTCACTTAACTCTTCGCCATTTAAAACTTTGTGAGTCAACTTTTATCATGAAGGGTATCAATAGAAGTGCAATTTTATTATCTTTCCATTGCTATATTTCGTTATCTGATAAATTAATTAGAACCATGCATAAATTAGCGTTAACTAAATAAATAAAATCATCAATCGGGTAATTTTCCCGATTGATGAGGTTATTTATTTACTTATATATTTCGTTTACTGATAAATGAATTAGTACCATGTATAAATTAGCGTTGACTAAAT
>JACEEZ010003007.1:17860-75360 GCA_016584305.1 Chionoecetes opilio
CTTCTCTCTCTCTCTCTCTCTCTATCTCTCTCTCTCTCCTCTCTCCCCTCTCTCCTCTCTCTCGCTCTCTCTCTCTCTCTCTCTCTCTCTCCTCTCTCTCTTTTCCTCTCTCTCCTCTCTCTCTCTCTCTCTCTTCTCTCCTCTCTCTTCTCTCTACTCTCTCTCCTCTCTCTCTCTCTCTCCTCTCTCTCTTCTCTTCTCTCTCTCCACTAAAATTGGTACAAAGTCAAAGGTTTTTGTAAACATACACATATACACTAGAGGTAAACATTTTGTTCTATGCCAACAACTACACTGCAGTCATTTTCATATGATAGCTGGCCATTAACAACCTCTCCCAAACCAAACTCACGTTATTTATCTTGCTTAATAGGAATGGGAATGATAATAGTAATAAACATCATATAAATAACAATGATAATGATGATAATAATAGTAGTATTAATAATCATATTCTCATAGTGGAAAGAGAAGGTAAAAGGGAGTGGCATGGAGAGTAGCAGAGGAGAGGTAGGTAAGTAGGGTAGGAGCAGGTGTGAGTGAGGTCAGGTCAGGGCAGGTCGCCGATGCCACAGGTGCGTGTAGGTGGGTGGGGGATTATCCTCGTGAGACTCGGGGCATATTTTAGAATATTAATCTTGGGAAATGGAAGGAGATGACCCGAGCCCCGAGTGAAAACGAACCATCTTGAGTGACTGACTGTGGAGTGAAGATGATACACAGTAGTTTATATCATGGTTGTACGTATAACCTACCTTATTTCGGCGTTGTTTTATGCTTTGTATCTGCAAGTATATACGGTTTCAAATTACTGCTGCGTCGATAACTGACGAAATTCTTCAAACATCAAACATCAAACACTACTCGGTTTTTTTTTCGGGCGACGACGACGGCGGGAGGACACTCATGAACAAACACTAGATGGCGACCTTAGTGTAGTCCATTATCAACGTCGCCACTCGGTTGATATATTTTTGTAATTTGTTCATTTATAGCCATACTATGACACAGATGATGACATAAAATGACAGACTCTCCAGATAGCCCCTTCTGACTTTCCTGAAATCATGGATGTAGAAATGTAAGTATTAACGCCACCACACGTCTGTAAATAAAAAAAAAACGTTGTCCTGGCGACGTTAGTGTTATCTACGGTACATGGGGATTTACGGTACTCAGGTAGACAAAACAATGATCAAGTGGAGTGAACAAACACAAAGAAAGATTTTAATATTTTTCATGATTACTTTAGTAATAAATTGCTTAATTTATATTTTTTCTTCTAATTTTGATGGTATTAAACTGAGGAGGTTTTGTCCTATTTCGCACTTTATCTTAGGGTGTTTTGTCCAAGGGGTTTTTGTCCTAGGGGGTTTTGTCCGAGGGGGGTTTTGTCCTAGGGGGGTTTTGTCTGGACCCCGTGTGTGTGTGTATATGTGTGTGTGTGTGCGTGTGAGGATTTTTTTTTCTCCTTCCCTTCATCTGTATCTCTCTCTCTCTCTCTCTCTCTGTTCTCTCTCTGCTCTCTCTCTGCTCTCTCTCTCTCTCTCTCTCTCTCTCTCTCTCTCTCTCTCTCTCTCTCTCTCTCTCTCTCTCTCTCTCTCTCTCTCTCTCCTCTCTCTCTCTCCTCTCTCTCTCTCTCTCTCTCTCTCTCTCTCTCTCTCTCTCTCTCTCTCTCCTCTCTCTCTCCTCTCTCTCTCTCTCTCTCTCTCTCTCTCTCTCTCTCTCTCTCTCTCTCTCTCTCTCTCTCTCTCTTCTCTCTCTCTCTCCTCTCTCTCTCTCTCTCTCTCTCTCTCTCTCTCTCTCTCTCTCTCTCTCTCTCTCTCTCTCTCTCTCTCTCTCTCTCTCTCTCTCTCTCTCTCTCTCTCTCCTCTCTCTCTCTCTCTCTCTCTCTCTCTCTCTCTCTGCTCTCTCTCTCTCTCTTCTCTCTCTCTCTCTCTCTCTCTCTCTCTCTCTCTCTCTCTCTCTCTCTCTCTCTCTCTCTCTCTCTCTCTCTCTCTCTCTCCCGTTTTGGTTTCCTCATCTGACTCTATGGCCATTTCAAGTTGGGTCCCATTGACTCGTAGCCCTAGACGCTCTGATGCCTAATCTCTCTCTTTCCCATATGCGCGTGGCCGAAGTGACTTGTGATCATTGACCTCAGTACCATCCGCCTTCAGTTACTAATGACATGTAACCCACAGGGATTAAAGAGAAGATTTAGGTCTTGCAATGATCCTGAAGAACTTCACAAGGTTGCCGAAATATAACTTAAAACTTAAGAATGTTAAAGGAAGCACTGAAGAAAGAATATAAATGGGCTTACACAAACCTAAAAGATATGAGAAGAACAGGAAATACTACATATAATATCAAACAACAAAATTGACTTAGAAAATTGCTGGAGAGTTACAGAGGATGAAAAGTTCAGGAAATTAAGATCAGGGTTACATAAAGAAAAAACACCACCACCACTAAAACATCAAAGAAGGGAAAGACACCAAAGCAAGTAACGCACAATATGGATACAATTATAATATTACAGCACAACGTAGCCCATTGGAAAACAAACACATACAATCTAATATTAAATTACAAAGACATAGATCCTGATGTAATTCTTATTAATAGTCACGGTTTAAAAAATGATGAATCACTTAAAATATTCAATTATACTACATACAAACTCAATACTAGTAATGAGATGCTCGATGGTAGTGCAATCCTTATCAAAAACAATATCAAACATACAATAAGAGATGATTACATCACAGGTATTATACAAATAGAAATAGACACAGACACAGGACCAAGAAATATAGTTACAACATAATATCTTCCACCACGCAGACCTTATCTTCCTATCCCGGATTTTCATATGATAGCATCAAATAACATACCAAATTATATTTTAGGAGATTTAAATGCTAAACATTGGATCCTTGGAGACAATTATGACAATACAGTAGGAAGGGAACTGAAACTTCTCATAGATAACAACCAACTTAATTATATTGGCCCTGATCATCATACTTATATAACAAGTAACACTCAAACTACACCTGATATTATACTCTGCAACAATAAAACATATCATAACTACACAATGGAAGCAGGACCGATGACAACCTCAGACCACATACCTATAATATTCACTATATCAATTCAAGCTATCAAATTAGTAACGCCACCAAAACTTAACTTTAATAAAGCAGATTGGGATCTAATACAACAACAAATAACAAATAACATTCACACAACAAAACTTACCAATAATGCTTCAAAACAACAAATAGACTCGGCTCTCAATTCTTGGTACGAAACAATAATAAAAGCAATAGAGGACTATGTACCCAAGTCAAACACCAAAACAATTACCAGATCATTATTAAATAAGACAGTTAAAAGTATACAATATTATATTTGTAATCTAATAGAAGAAGCCAAAAGAAAAGGGTGGACAAGGGGCAAGTTTCTAGCCTTTAAACAATTAAGAAAAGCTCTAATAGAAGAATGCAAAAAATTAAATAACATAAATTGGCAAGATAAAATTCTGCAGCTCAAAAATAAATATAAGACACCTTGGGAAGTCTGGCAAAATATTAAGCAGTTGAAAGGAAACAAAGATAATACTTCACCATACATTATCCATAATAACAAGAAGCTATACTTAGAGGAGGAGAAGGAGGAAATATTTAGAAATATATGGAAGGAAATGTTTTACATCAGTCCACAAGAAAACATACATTTTGACAGACAAAATGAAATTATTGTAAACAATTACATCACAGAACATACTAATAGGATTACAAATTACAATCACTCTGACCTAAGAAGATTAGATGAAAACAACTACAAGACAAAGGTAATAACAAGGCAAGAAATTGAAAATATACTAAAAAAGATGAAAAACAATGCTCCTGAGCAAAGTAAAATCAACAAACTAATCATTTCCAAAATACCTGATAATGCCATAGAATCATATATAGACATACTTAACCATTATTCCTCTATGGGATACTTCCCAGACAATTTTAAGCACGCATCAATAAAGCTAATACCTAAACCCAATAAAGCAAGCACAAACCCAATCAACTATAGACCCATATCTTTACTAGAGGTTCCAGGAAATTTTTTCGAAAAATTAATAAACCACAGACTAAAGAATTATTTAGAAATAAACAGTAAATTACCCGACACTCAACACGGATTCAGAAACTCAAGGGGCACTGACTCTGCCATTGCCATAACACTTGAGAAAATAGCACACTCCTTAGCAAAAAAAAATCAATGTTACATAGTACTTCGTGACGTATCTAAAGCATTCGATAAGGTATGGCAGGAAGGCCTGAAGTACAAAATTGTATCACTAAATATGCCTGACATCATTTCGAGACTGTTATGTACATTCCTTGATAGAAGAACAGCAAATATCACAATGAATGGGTACCAAGGACTACATTTTGAAATAAGGAGCGGCGTTCCGCAAGGAAGTGCGCTCTCTCCAACACTCTACACAATATACACATCAGATATCCCCACATCTTCATATAGATGCCTTAACATCATGTATGCCGATGATATAACACAAATCATCACACATCAAAGAAAGTCGAAAAGAATGATGGCGAAGAAAGTAGAAACATAAATAACAGCACTAAACAATTATGAGAAGAAATGGAAAATTCAAACAAACACCACTAAATTTAAGATAATTCCTTTAACAGCTAGGAAAACACATCCGGTCTCAATAGCAGGAAACATCATTCCCTACTCTAGGCAGGGAGAGATTTTAGGATTAAAGCTAAACACAAGAGGAATTCCTCCACACGTCAAACACACCACCAATAAAGCAAAGCAAGCATTGAACATGATCAAAAGATTTAATAGCTTTCAAAAAGATATAAAAGTACATCTAGTTAAGGCCTTAATAATACCAATATTAGAATATCCATCGTACCCATTGCTCACATTATCAAGAACGAACTTGCTCAAACTTCAAATAATTCAAAACAAGGCTCTTCGCTTTGCTCTAGAAGAAAAATACCCATACAATATTAATACTGAACAAATGCATAACCTTGCTAAATTAAAAACAATAAATATCAGACTTTTTGAAAAGGCAATAAGAACAAGAGACAGATTAACGAACATAATCAAAGAGAAACACTACCTAGAAATAATAGGAGAAAGAAACAATAAAGAGCATGGATGGTTTCAGAAACCTTCGAAAAAGCTAAATATAGGAGAACCGTATCCAATCTTCACTGCAAATTAATTACTGAAAAAAAATCATACATCATAATTGTTCTATATGTATGAATGTGTGTATGAATCGGTAGATGCATATATGTATCAGTATATATTAAATGTATATAGAAACAAAAATTAATAATAATAATAATATAATAATAGTATTAATGTGGGAATGTGTATTTATTTAAGGACAGTTGGGTTGGTAGATTTATAAATTTATTCATCAAATACAAAGTTAAAAACTTTGACGTAAAAAAAAAAAAAAAAATAAAATATATAATATATAGAATATATATATATATAATATAATAATATATAATAAAATATATATATATTATATATATATATAGATATATATATATATATATATATATATATATATATATAAATATAATATATATATTAATATATATTAAATATATATATATATATATATAAATATATATATAATATTATATATATATATATTCTAATGCCTTCCAAATATTAAAAACATAAAACAAATGTGTAGAAGTGCATGCAAATCCACATATAATCTAATATAAACCCAAAAACGGTGGATCGCCACACCATCTATTTGCTCTTATACTGTATTTCATTTTATTTTGCTTTACATTCTTCAACTAAATTCTTCTTTCCCCCCCCTGTCTATCCCCCCCCAAACCAAACCAAACTCTTCAGAATCCAGCCTTGCCAGAAGATGGAAGTAGTTACTTTCCGAAACGTTGCAATCAATAGGAGAACTTCTGAATCATTTAACAGAAGAAATAAAAACTTGTACGAGTAATAGAAACCGTACACAAAAACTTACAAAAAGAGTTTGTTCGACAGCTTTCAACATATTTTGTTTAATAGGGGAAAAAAAAAAAAAATATATAGCTATATATTATATATATTTTATATATTATAAATATATTATATATAAAACAATATATATATATGTTATATATATATCCCATTTTATATATATATATATTATATTATATTATATATATATTATTTTATATATATATATATATAAAATATTATATATTATAATAATCTATTTTATATTTTATATTATTTTTTTATTTATATATTTTAAATGTTTATATATATACATATACTGTATATATATATATATATATTATATATATATATATTTTATTGTGACGAAGGGTTCTATTTCCCGCGTATGTGTTTGAGAGGTAAAGATGGCCGGGGCAGAGCGTTAGCCCCGCCCCTTTGGAGGAAATATGGGTAACAAAGAGGGTTGCCACCCGCCGCCAGATAGGTCACCCATATAAAACAGGTCGTGACCCTTGCCTCGCTCTCCCTCCTGACATTTCCCACGCTGTGTCGTTTTGGTGTTAGGGCCGCTGTGCCCCACGAGGGGGGCTTTTTAGTCCTCCGTCTAACCCTTGATACCAGGGTATTGTGGTATCTTGTGAAGTGTTTTCCAATCATTATTATTCACCGATGTCGGGTAGGCTGTATTTACGGAAAGTGAAGTAAGAGGGAAGTAGGTGATGAGGCTCAGTAGAAGCGCTCTTTTGTGTTTGGGAAAGGATAACGTTCAGTAGAAGCGTTGTGTGTTAGGTTTAACGTTCAGTAGAAGCGTTGTGTTTTTGCATAGAGACTCAGTGGATCCTCTTGTGGTTATGGTATAGACGCTCAGTAAGAAGTGCTCTTAAGGTTTTTTTTTGTAGTTGAGGCTGGAAGTTAAAGAGAGACGGAAGTGAGAGTGAGTGAGATTTTTTGTAGCGTTGGGGCGTGGTATCTTACCTGCGAGTCTTCGTGACCAATTCAATTCAAGTGTTTTTTCTGTTGTTGTACCAAGGAATTGGAGTTAAGCGTGTTAATTATAAAGGATTTCATATTTGGGATCTTGTTTTAAATATCCTAAATTAACTTAATTAGCCCCACGTGCCCCTGGGGCATGGCCTGGGGTGGCGACCTTGTGTCCACCGATCGTGACTATTAATTGGCGACCTTGCCAGGATACCTCGTGTAAAGGCGTTGCCAGATCTTACTCTCCCTTTACTTTTGTTTCTGAGTGAAATAATGCCGTAGGCCCAGAGCGCGAGAACTAGAAGCTCGCAGTGTGCATGAGCTGAGGCTTATTGGGCGAAATTTAGGAGTATATTGTGAAGTAGGAATCATGCCCAACTTGTACCCGACGGTGGGGAAGTCGCCCGGCTTCACCTGGGGCCACGTGTAATTGAGTTGGCAGCTTCAATTAGAGATAGCCAAGATTGAGCTTAAAACAGGCTAAAGTAGAGGCGTCTGTGCGTCGGGGCGCCCCAGGCGCAGCAGACCCTTATCAGGGGCCCGCCGCCTGTGACGCGGTAGAAAGGTTTGATGTTACTCGCTATCTGCGAATGGTCCCCTTGTTCTCAGAGGACGATCTGGAAGTATATTTCCGATCATTTAAAAGGTAGCTATGGCATGTCTTGGCCAAAGAAATATTGGCCAATCCTTTGCAAAGTGCATTAAAAGGGGAAGGCACAGAGTGTGTATGCCGCCCTTTCTGAAGGGCAGGCTAATGAATATGAATTGTTAAAAAGTGCCATTCTCCAGGCCTATGAATGTGTTCCCAAAGTGTATCGCCAGAGATTTCGTTTTTTCCCGTAAATCACCAACCGACTCATGTAGAATTTGCCAGAGTTTTGAAAGTTTATTTTTTTCAATCAGGGGTTAAGAGCAGAGAAGGTGTCAGACTTTGACCAGTTAAGTGAACTAATTTTGCTTTGAAAAATTCAGAAGAAGCGTCTCGCAGGAGGCCTCGATGTATCTTCTTTGAGAAGGGGTTAAACGTGTGGAGGATGCCGCGGTGCTGGCGGAGAATTTTACTTTGTTTCATCCGAGGCCCGTTGGAGACGCCCTCTCTCTTTACAAGGGGGGAAGGAGGAACGTCCGCATGGCGAGAGATTTGTACCTGCGAGAGTTGTCCCTCCCACTTATGGCAGAGTTAATAACCGGGCCGTACCTTACGTGCCTTTCAGATCACGTGTGGAGTGAAAAACTATTGTGGCTACACGGGACACCTCGCGCAGAATTGCTGGAAAAGGCGAAAAGATAGGGCACCTTTAAACCTGTGTGTGTAGCACCCGCGAGACAGACCAGCTGTAAATATTGTAAGGGTAAAGGGACGAGGGGATGCTCAAGGCATTAATTTTCCCGGGTTTAGGCCGGTTAATTTTTGATTTCCACCCTCATTGAGATACGCGCATTGAGAGTGTCGAGAAGGGCGCTGTGTTAATTGGAAGGCCCCTTTTTCTTTGGGGCGCTGAGAAGGACCCAACTCTTGGCACGTACCAAGCGTTTTTGTCCCAAGGTTTCTGTGAGCTCCCAGGGAGGGGAAGCAGAACTTACCATTTTAAGGGATTCGGGGGCTTTGCAATCCCTTATGCTTGCAAGTCTTGTCCCCGTGGAGGAAACGGGTGAGAGAGTAGCTATCAGGTCACTGTGGGGATTTGAGTCAGTGCCGCTCGCTGAAGTGAAGTTTGAGCTGTGGGGCTGGTTAATGGCCCGTGTTAGTAGGGCTGGTTGATCAGCTCCCTGTGACTGGTGTGGATTTCGTGCTGGGGAACGATTTGGCCGGCGGGAAGGGTGAGCCCGCCTGCCCTGTCTGGAAATCCCAGCATGGTCGCACCCGTGAGGTGCCATGAATAAGCTTGAGCGAGAGGAGCCCTGAACTTTTTTCTGTGTTGTGAGATGACCAGTGCTATGGGCGCCTCGCGGGCGCGCCATGAAAGAGACAGAGAGGTCTCGGCAGAGGAAGTTCCTGATGTGATAGAGAAAAATCTTGGTCTCGAGAGTTCTTCGAGGATGTAATTTAACCCTCAGAGGTTCAGGTAGCCATAAATAGCCGGCAAGCCCCGAAACGACGCTCAACACCGTTGACACTGAGTTGACCCAGTTAAGGGACGTTTGTCATGGGATCATGATGGGGTTGGGGTCAGGAGAGATGAAACACGAGTTGAGATGTAAGTTAGCGGGAAAACTTAACAACCAGTGCTAACGTTGCGCCCCTCGTCCCCACTGCAACTTTTGATGAGCCATTTGAGAGTGTTAGGGTTTTGATGGGACCTCCTCGAGGGCGTCCACATTTGTTATCTCTTAACCATGTTGGTCATGGTAACGAGGTATTTTGAGGCGGTGGGGCCTTTTTTTGACACCCAACTCCATAAGTATAGTGGGTGCCTTGCTGAGATTTTTCACTCATTTTGTAATATATGAAGGTTTTGAAGGAGTGGTGAGCTTTGTAATCACCCCAAACCAAAAGGGAAACTCAGAGTTTGGGTAAAATGTACATTTTATATGTTAAATGAGTATTTTTCCCCAGAGAGCTACAGCCACCAGCGGATCGAGTGGCCTTGGGGTGTGCGCCACGATGGTGTCAGCGCTGAGGTTAAGGGACAGGCCTCGTACCTGCTGGAGCAAGGTTGGGTTGGGTACGGGAGACAAGATGGAAGTCTCAGTATGTGGGAAAGACAGAGGAAAGACGGTGTGGCCCCGAAGGTGGAAGTGGAGTTGTGCAGAATGATGATTATATTTAGTTTAGATGTGGAGTGAATAAAATAAGGTTGTTGTGTATAATGTTAAGTTATTTTTTTTTTGGTACGAAAATTCTCACTACGAGAATTTTCTATTTTGATGGGGGAAAAGGGGTGACGAAGGTTCATATTTTCCCGCGTAGTGTTGTTGAGAGGTCAAAAATGGCCGGGCAGAGCGTTAGCCCCCGGCCCCTTTGGAGGAAATATGGGTAACGAGAGGGTTTTCCCACCCGCCGCCGATAGTCACCATATAAACAGGTCGTGACCCTTGCCTCGCTCTCCACTCCTGACATTTCCCACGCTGTGTCGTGTTGTGTTAGGGGCCGCTGTGTCCCACGTGGGGGGCTTGTGAGTCCTCCTTCTAACCCTTGATACCAGGGTATTGTGAGTATCTTGTGAAGTGTTTTCATCATTATTTGTTCACCGATGGGCGGGTAGGCTGATTTACGGAAAGTGAGAGTAGGAGGGAAGTAGGTGATGAGGCTCAGTAGAAACGCTCTTTTGTGATTGGAAGGATAACGTTCAGTAGAAGCGTTGTGTGTTAGGTTTAACGTTCAGTAAAGGCGTTTTGTTATGCATAAGACTCAGTGGAGTCCTCTTGTGGTTATGGTATAGACCTCAGTAGAAATGCTCTTAAGGGTTTTTGTAGTTGAGGCTGGAAGTTAAAGAGAGACGGAAAGTGAGAGTGAGTGAGATTTTGGTAAACGTTGCGCGTGGTATCTTACCTGCGAGTCTTCTGTGACCAATTCAATTCAAGTGTTTTTCTGTTGTTGTACCAAGGAATTGGAGTTAAGCGTGTTAATTATATAAGATTTCATATGTTGATCTTGTTTTAAATATCCTGAATTAACTTAATTAGACCCACGTGTCCCTGGGGCATGGCCTGGGGTGGCGACCTTGTGTCACCGATCGTGACAATATATATATATATATATTAAAATATATATATATGTATATATATATAATATATATTATATATATTGATATTTCAGGGTGACAAAGACACTCGTCATACTTGGGGTTTTTATGCGCAACGTTTCGCCAAAGGCACTTGGCATCATCAGGCTAAAAATAGTTAAAATTTAATATATTGCAAAGCTAAAAGCGAACATCAAAAAAAAATTTTTTCTTGAGAACAATAAATATTCCTATATTATCTAAAATTACTAACTAATAAATAAAATATAATTTGTACTTACGGACCTTGGTGTGTATGCTGAGTTGGTTTGAGGACTGAATGAACACTATTTCGTGGGTAACATTTTAGCTTGTGTGGGGCGATCGAACCGAGAGTCGGGCAAACGAAACAGTGATAGTCATTGATATATGTAGTTGGTGTGAAGTGACTTGGTTATTAAGATCAGGGGACAGATGCTTGATGTGTATGGATTTTTAATAATTTAGTGTCACTAGGTAGTGTGCCTTGGATAGGATACTAAAGTCATTCATAGAAAAGGGTGATCTAAATCATGTTAGTGTGAGCGGATTGTAGATTGTGAAGGTGAGAAATGGGTCGCATTACGTGTCATAAACACCTTTTGCTCGAAAGCCTAAGTTAGATTATCCTTGTCGTCCTCGCCGACGTATCTAGCGTTAACAGCTAGAACATTTGAATTCATAAATTATGTTAGAAATAAGGCTTTAAGGTATAGAGTCTTGTATATTTGAAATGATTTCTTAGGGTAAGAGAATTAGTAAAAAGAATTTAAATTTTGAGTTAGGAAATGTGACTTAAGTAATCATTGAGTTTTTTTTCCGAATGGTTGTAACTGAGATGGCCATAAAAGGGGGAGTTTAACATAGTGTGGTGTCACTAATATGGGTTCGATTTTTCGTTCGACTCTGGTTTAACTTTTTATCTAAGAACTTTGAAATATTGTTTCAATTAATTTGAGGCGGGTAGGCGGGTAATTGAAAAATCCATTTTCAAAGTTCTTAGATAAAAAGTTCAACCTCGAGTCCGAACGAACCGAACCCATATTAGACACACACTATGTTAACTCCCATTTTAGGCCATCTTCAGTTACCCATTTCGGAAAACAACTCATGATCTACTTAAGTCACATCTTCCCTAACTCAAAATTTAAATTTATTTTTACTAAATTCTCTTACCCTAAGAACTCATTTCAAATATAAAGACTCTATACCTAAAGCCCTTATTTCTTTACATAATTTAGTGAATTCAAACTGTTCTGCTTGTAACGCTAGATACGTCGGCGAGACGACAATTAATCTAAACCCTTATGCTTTCTGAGCATAATGTTTTTCCTGCACGTACTGGTCGAACACCATTTCTTCACCTTCGCAAGTCTGCAATCCGCTCACACTCACATGATTTTAGATCACCCTTTTTTCTATGGAATGACTTCATTACCTATCCCGGCACACTACCCTAGTGACACTAAATGTATTAGAAATCTATACACATCAAGCACTTTCCCCTGATCTTAATAACCAAGTGCATTTCACACACTAACATATACTCAAATGATTACCACTGTTTCGATTGCCCGACTCTCGTTCGATTCGCCCCACACAAGCTGAAATGTCACCCACAAACCAGTGTTTCATTTCAGTCCTTACCACTCAGACAGCATACACACCAAGGTCCGTTAAGTACAAATTATATTTTATTATTGTTAGTAATTTTAGAAAATATCATATTTTTATTGTCTCTTAGAATTAAAATTTTTTTAGAATGTTCGCTTTTTAGCATTACAATATATTAATTTTAACTATTTTTAGCCTGATGAGCCAAGTGCCTGGCGAAACGTTGCATAACCAACCCAAAGTATATCCGAGTGTCGCTGTCACCCTGAAACTTCATGATTGATATCACAAGAAAAATCAACTATATATATGTATATATATATATATATATATATATGAATATATATATATAATATATATATATATTATATATATATATATATATAATATATATTATATATATATATATAATATATATATATATTTTTTTTTTTAAAATTTGTAATTAAAAAATGTTTAAAAATATTATATTATAGAGAGAGAGAGAGTATATACGGGCAGGAGATTTTTTTTTTCTCTGAGACAGATCTCGTTAAAAGTGATAGCTAGTTCAGATGGCGTTTATTTCTTCTTTAAAGATATTTTCTCTGTCCCTTAATGCTGGAGTCACACATTGGCGAATCGGCTGCGCGAATGTCTTTAAAAACACCTTTAAGAACACTTCTACTGAGGCGTCCGTCTATACAACATACAACCAGGGGACTCCACTGAGTCTTCTATGCATAACACAAGCTTCTACTGACGTTAAACATAACACACAACGCTTCTACTGAACTTTATCCTCCTCCCATCACCAAAAGCGCTTCTACTGAGCCTCATCACCTACTTCCCATCCTACTCTCACTTTCCCGTAAATACAGCCACCCGACATCGTTGACTAATAATGATGAAAACACTTTAACAAGATACTCACAATACCCGTATCAAGGAGGAAGGAGGCCTCACAACAGCCTCCCACGTGGTATGCCACGCCGTCACAGTGGGCTCCTCACACATCACTATAAGACTGGAATGATTGAGTGGGGGCGAGGCAAGGGTCACGAACCTGTTTTTTATATGGGTGACCTATCGCTGCGGGTGGCAACCCTCTCGTTTACCCATACTCCTCAAAGGGGTTGGACTACACTCTGCCCCGGCCATCTTGACCATCACAACACATACGCGGGAATATGAAATTTTCGTCACAATATATACATATATATATATAATATTTATATTATATATATATATATATATATATATATATATATATATATATATTATAAATATCTATGGAAGTGTTTGCATTGTATGAAAATAGTAAGTTATATTCATATATTTTGAGGACTCTCCTAACATTGCATGTAGCATAAGGTGTTTGGTGGAGAGTGGTTAAATTACATTTATATTATGATGTATGAATGCTGTGACTCACATGATCAACAAAAATTGCTGATATACTACTTACTTATAGTGTAAAGTCTTTTTAGTGGATTTTGGTGATTAACAGTTATTTGAACTGCAAGCGAGGCTTGGAGTAATTACATTGGTTTGGGGTCAATACATTACAATGACTTATCCAACTACTCAAATTACAATTACAATTCAAGGATGGAAAAAATGTTAATTTAAATTACAATTACAATTACTCAATTTTAATAAATTCCAAATTCAATTAAATTAACAGCCAAAACATAGTGTTCATACATATTTCAATTACTTTTTTCAGAGTATTAACTGCACTAATTGCTGTAGAATAAAAAAAAAAAAAAATTAATATATATATATATATATATAGATATATATATATATATATATATGACTATATATATATCTATATAATCTATATATATTATATATATATATATCATATTATATATATATATATATATATAGAGTGCCCCAATTTTCCAGGTCCCAAAGTTTGTCATGTTCAACACCCCTATTTGTTCCCATTCTGAAAACATACCACAATGTAGATTTAAAATTCGTGTTTTTTTCAATTTTAAGGTCCCCTCAAACCATGTGTTACTATTGCTGAATGGTTTATTCTCTACTTATACTACTTGTATCTTCTTTTTTTTGAAGGTATGGATACAAGACAGCAGGAGAGACTGTGGTTGGTGGGGGTTGGTACGAATGAACCCCTGGCATCTGCTCCCATCTCCTCACTCCGACAGTGGAGATTTTCTTAGAAAAAAAATATAATCGGTGGTATATATATTATAGGGTAAAATAACAAGGTCGATGAGGGGTGCTTCCCCTCCTATAAGTCACTTTAAATTTTTTAGCGCCGTTTTTTTTTTTTTTTCTTTCTTCATGTGTAATTAAATAAGGGGTGTGCGATTTTGATTCTTGAGAAAGAAAATCCCCCAGTGTGAGGTCTGGTCTTAAAGAAGTAAAGATGGGAGCCTACGCTAAGCTGGCGCGGGGCATTCGGTGCTCATCTCCGTGGCATTAGCCCCTTAAGGCCGGTTTCCCATCCGCCCGCTTGTTACGTGCCGTCTTACAACCAACACCGCTCAACAATGACGTCACCATCATCACCGCAATTGAGTGGTAATTTTTGTAACTGGTCACAGTTGGCAAACTCGCTGCGAGCGGACACCGCCGGGGGGGGGGGGAGCGGGAGAGATGACTTTGATTTAACTTTGTACGTTGCGGCCAGGGGGGGGGGGGGGGGTACAGCGGTACGCGGTGCGGTAGACTTTGTTGTGACGTCATTGTGACGTCTTGTTGTTGTATGGCGGCCGTACAAGCGGGAAGGTGGGAACCGGGCTTTAGAAGCCTGTGGTGGGTGAGGAACCGTTTACCCTGGGACACAGTTCTAGTGTGACTCCCGGGTACCACAGTTACCTTCCCCAGGTTAGCCCGGGTACCCTTTATCAACCCGAAAGGAAGGAAGACAGCTGGGTAGGCTGGTCACCGACCTTGCCCTGGCCCGGGATCGAACCAGGGCCCGCAGATTCGTGAGCCATGCAACGCTAGCTGCACCACGGAGGTGACAATGGAGACTGGACACTCTAATATATATATATATATATATATATATATATATATATATATATATATATATTATATATTACAATAGATTATATTATATATATATACAAATATTTCTATATATATATATATAATTATATATATAATATATTATATATATATGATATATATATATATAGACTATCACGTGTTCGATTGCCGACTCTCGGTTCGGTCGCCCCACACAAGCTGAAATGTTACCCACGAAAACTAGTGTTTCATTTCAGTCCTCTACAACTCAGACAGCATACACACCAAGGTCCGTTAAGTACTACATTTATATTATATTTATTAGTAGTAATTTTAAGATAATATAGGATAATCTTATTGTTTTCTTAAGAATTAATTTTTTAGCTGTTCGCTTTTTAGGCAGTGCAATATATTACATTTTTTTAATTATTTTTAGCCTGAATGATGCCAAGTGCCTTTGCGAAACGTTGCGCATAAACAACCCCAATTATGACGATGGTCTTTGTCAAACTTAAATATCAAGATATATATAATATTAATATATATATCTATATATATATTATATATATATATATATATATTATATATATAATTACTATATATATATATTATATATATATATACAATAACTCCAGAAGCAAACTGGCGAGCGAGGCGTGAGGACCCGTCTGTTTACTGCGACGTATACCATACCGCATATCCACCGGTACTGGACAGTTGGCAGTTCCACATGGACCTACGTTCCTGACTAAAAGGCAGTTTTAAGCTGTCCCTTTTTAATAGAAAATGAAAAGTATAAATTGGTGAAATTCTTAGATAAATTAAAACAAAATTAATTAATATATTTAAATTCTTCTGAGTCTGTCAAAAGGCCAATAAAAGAACCCACTCAAAGGGGCGATTTGGCTCATGGGCCGCCACTTGGAATAAGCCCTGCTATTGTGGCTACTTGCCCGAATATTTTTGTGCCCCACGGCTCGTGCTCTATGCCCTGGAGAAGGCTTTTGATATGGTGCTAGAGATGTTATAGCTCTCTCTTATCGCTCTCTCGATATAATGTTATAGCTAGACTAGCTAGCTCGCTGAGCTCGCTCTCGCTCACTCGCTCTCTCTCGCTCTCTCATATTTCAGTATATCAACGGTAATATTTGTATTTTGTATGAATTTGTAATTGTTATGCTTTTAAACCGTCATTACAATTACAAATACAATACTTTATATGATTTTAAAGCTCTTTTTGTTGTTTATTTTTGTTTTTTTACAATTACAATACAATTACTTGTAAATTAAAAGACAATTACAATTACAATTATCCCAAATGTGTACTTAATTACATTTCAATTATTTACATTACAATTATTCCAAGCCTTGCTGCCGATAGAGAGAGAGAAAGAGGAAGAATGGAACCTGATAGGGACCACAAGGAAGAATCAGTAATTATGAATAAAGAAACTGTTCAAAAAATTTATGACTAAAAGTAACAAGTGAGAGGAAGATTGTTCTTTTGATAAGCTTTCATTAAAATTATTATTAAATATATAATCCGTATTGATATGATTGTTCTTTTGCAAGCGTTCATGAAAATTAAATATTTATCCAGTATTTTATAATGGACAAAGGATACTTTATAACTGCATGCTTTGTAACACCCTTTATGCCCATATTTGAAGTTGATGCCAAGGTCAGCCAGGTTAGTCTTGATCCACTGGTCCATCTTGGCTGATAACTCGGGGTGTACTTGCCCTTTTCAGTCCCCTATCTCTCATGCAAGGGTGTAATGATAGGCTGCGTTAAGGGGGAAGAAAGACAGTAATTTTTGGAGTTCTTTAATTACTATTAGTTGTGAGTGAAGGAATTACAGGTTTATCATGGATAAAACTGGCTTTTTGCTATTCTCATAAGTAAGATATTGAGGAGGAATCAACTATGACCTGACACTCCTTTTTTTATAGTAGTCAAAATATGAAGGCTGGACAGGTAGAGATAGTTGGCTAAAATTTACAATACTGGGAATTCCTTTCTTTGCATTTTTTTGCTCCAAGAAGTTACTAAATTTGGAATCCTTCACCTCTTGCAACTACCTGCAGTTCAACCAATGAGCTTATTTATCATGTTTACCCCCAAGATACTTCTGGAATCTTTGCTTCTTACATACCCAGTCAGTCAGATCAGATGAGCTATTTATCATGTTACCCCAAGATACTTCTGGAATCTTTACCTCTTACATACCAGTCCACCAGATGAGCATTTATCATGTTTTACCAAGATACTTCTGGATTCTTTTACTTACCTCTTAGTCTTACACGGACCCAGTCAGATGTCAGATGAGTTTATTTATCATGTTTACCCCAAGATACCTGTGTCCACTACCTTTTCTAAGAAGCCGCCTTCCTTCTTTACAATGTCACCGTCAAAGGCCCAGAACCTGCCGCCGAGCAGTCCGTCCCGAGCCTTCTCCTCCGGGAAGCTGGTTGTAGTGAGCCACCTGAAGGGACATGCCAATGACACACTGATGTGTTAGAGAGTTCATAAATAGTGGTGGGAAGAGGATCATGTGTGAGCAGAGGCAGGAACAAAGTAAACAGGTGTGTATGACGACTAGGTATTGGGATGTTGAAAAAAGGAGGGATTGAGGCTGAAAAGTTGTGGTAGAAGATTAGGATACTTTTATCACAAGGATGTCCCAGTGCACACAAAAGAATGGGTAACACAAAAGCCCCGCTTATTGCCAGTCCCTAAAAGAAGACAGTTAAGAGAATAAAATAAAAAGAGGGGGAGCCATTTTAGTTCGGGAGTGTCATTGTTACTCCTCTTTGAAAAAGTTTTAAGTCATATGAAAGGGGAAAAATTAGAACAGGAAGAGAGTTTTCCAGAGTTTACCAGTGAAAGGGATGAAAGAAGTAAATACTGATTAACTCTTGTATTAGGAAGATGGACAGAATAGGGATATAATGAGTAGAAAGTCGTGTGCAGGCGAGACCGCGGGAGGGGGGGAGGCATGCAGTTACCAAGTTCAGAAGAGGCAGTGATTCATAAATAACGGTAGAAATTATTGAAATTGTTGAAATAATTGTTGAATTACGCCCATCGACTGATGGACGACAACAAACTTGTTGAAGATGATATATTACTTTAACTTGAACTCACCTTGCTATTAACTCCAAATCTACCTAAGCTGCACTGATACCCTATTTAGACGCTAACTACGGTATACTCAACAGTGGCAGATGGGTTGGCGCTTATGAAGGCTTGAATCATTGTCCTTGGGGGTATTGGGAGAACGCTGTAGGTACCCAGGAATGCAGAGTGGCTGGCTGTGGCAACGTAATGGCGGCGCTGAGTGATAGGCGCGGGTTGCCAAGGATAACTTTCCATGTTACCTGTCGTGGACTCGTATCTTAGTGATGTTTTTTACCACTTGTCCAGCTTAACCGACTATCGTTTAAAGTTGACTCATATTAATATGAGTTTTGACTACACCTTTGAGTGTACGAATCAATTACTGACTACAACTTCATAGTGAGCTGCCTAACCCGTGACTAAATGTCTTGACTACAACTCCCTTTCAAGACAGCTGGGAGCTTACACCGTGGAACACGTTCCAATAATGTTTTATTCCTATACTGGAGTTCCTCACAATTCTTATATTATGTTAATCCTTTGATTAATTGTGGTATTATAGGTGAATACAACCAACAACTTATATTACTATATCTAATACATCTTAATTTATACCCAAATCTAATATAATTATACATAGGTGGAATTTGTATCATATCCCGCCTTCCGTCCCTGGTAGGCGCCAAATTCCACCATTCAAATTAATACCTTTCTCATAATTAGAGAGCCGGGTTTTAGTGGATAATTTCCACAGAGAGCAAAGAGAAGGCAACATTGCGTCGAGGATTTAAAGATTGACGACAGTTCATCCCAGAGGAGAGGAGTTGATGAGACGAAAGCCTTTTGAAACTCAACCCTGTTTAGGAGAGCTGTATGAGTGGATCCGCCCCAAACATGTGATACATACGCCATACATGGGCGGATAAGGCCCTTATAGCGCAAGCAATTGGGAGGAGAAAAAAATGACGCAGACGCCACAGACACATAAGCTTCTTAAAAGCTGTTTTAGCAAGAGATGAGCTGTGAGATTTCCAGTTACAGATTTTAGTAAATGGATAGTCCTAGAATGTTCATTGTAGAAGAAGGACGAGTTGAGTGTCATTGCATAAGAGGGTATAGTTATACCTGGTAGGTTTTGTCGAGTAGATAGGTGAAGAAATTGGGGTTTTTTGAGGCATTGACAAACAACAAGGTTTGCTTTGCCCCAATCAAGAAAATATAGAAAGATCAGAATTTTAGGCGCTCGGTGGCATCTCTCCGTGAATCACTTATTTTATTGTTGAGTTGGGACGTCTAATAACGCATTGAAAATGCAGGGTAGAATCATCAGCGTAGGAGTGGATAGGGCTTTGAGTAGACTTAGAAGATCATTAATGAATAATAGAAAGAATGGTGATAGGACAGACCCTGGGAACACCACTGATTGATAGATTTTAGGAGAAGAACAATGTTCGTCTACAGTAAGCTGCAATAGACGGTTTTGACATGGAAGCTTAAGATAAGGTACAGAGAGAAGGATAAAACCCGAATGCGGGTATTTTGGAAATTAAAGATTTGTGCCAACCTCTATCAAAAGCTTTTATAGGTCCACGGCAACAGCAAAGTTTCAGCCGAAACCCCTAAAGGAGGATGACCAGATTCAGTAGTAAAGCTAAAAGATCGCCGTAATCGCCCTTTTCGGAAACCGTACTGAAACGATCATATAGAAGATTGTGAGCAGGTAGATGCTTAAGAATCTTCTTATAAGTAATAGATTACAAACTTTAGAAGGCAGTAAGTCAAAACTTATAGGACTGTAGTTTGAAGGATTAGACTGGTCACCCTTCTTAGGAACAGGTTGGAATGTGAGAATTCCAGCAAAGAAAGGTGGAAGTAGATGACAAAGACGGAACGTTGACCATGCAGGGTGCAAACACTAGAAGCACAGTTTTTGAGTACATAGGAAGGGACTCGTCAGGACCGTCAAGCCCTTCCGAGGTTAGGCCAAGAGGGCAAAGAAAACAATCATTCCGAAGGATCTTAATGACATGCATAATATTAGTCAGGGGGTTGGAGGAGAAGGAGGAACAACCCTTCATCACCAGAGGGGAATTTTTAGGCAAAGGTTTGAGCGAAGAGTTCAGCTTTAGAAGTAAGATGAACAGTGTTGGAGCCATCTGGGTGAAGCCTAGGAGGAACGATGCAGAAGAAAAATTGTTTAGAGTTTTTATTAGCTAGATGCCGAAGTCACGAGAATGAATTTGAATTCAGAAGATTTTGACATTTTCTATGAATGAAAGAGTTTTTGGTAAGTTGAAGTAAAGATTTGGCATGATTACGGCCAGAAATATAAAGGGCATGAGTTTCAGGAGATGGATGCTTACGGTACCGTTTGTGAGCCACCTCTCTATCTCAGACAGCATGAGAACAAGCAGAGTTAAACCAAGGTTGACGGGCTTTAGGATTAGAGAAAGTGTGTGGAATGTACGCCTCCATGCCAGAGACTATGACCTCAGTTATGCGCTCTGCACAAAGAGATGGGTCTTTGACATGGAGAAGTAATCAGTAATCAGTAAGAAGTTAACTTCCGTCGTAAATAATTACTTTTGAAGATATGACAAGTTTATAGGGAAGAAAGAAAAGTGTTTACATGCGCCCATGGCCGCATAGACCACTGTATACCAGTGGTCTATTGTGCGCCTCACTCTTTTTCCTCTTGTGACCTGCATCGCCTCGATTTTTCCCTTGCCTCTTGTCACTAATTTGGCATAAGTTAGGAGGTTAAAACGTGGAGTTAGGTTAGAGTTAGGTTAGTTCCTTTTCATATCTCCTATACACTCTCCTTCCTATTAAAAAAACCATACATCTCTGAAAGTAGTGATTTGCGACGGAAGCTTAGAAAGAATGTTTCTCAGAATCCATTTTGGTAAACAGAAACCATCCTCCCAATTGTGTAGAGAATTCTGGCCAAGTGTAAAAATTTACCGAAATAAGAGTAAGCTATTGACTGATTACAGATCGTATGTGAGCTATCAGGGAAGATGCTCCACACTTTTTCCAGCATCTATGAGGCGCGGCAGTTACCCGCGGCGGTACAATAACTAACACGCACATATCAATGCGAACATTGCGAAGATCAACATTAATGCTAGTTAAAAGTTTGCAAAATAAATTTGATTATGCTTTGAGTGAGCTAGGATTCCAAACCCTCACTCACATCTTTCACTCAAATTTATCTTTCTTGTTGTCTGTTCATTCAATAAGAACACAAGAAAGCAATGTATTGATTCATATATCCAATAGCAATGTGAACTGCTATTTTGGTTGTCTTGGTCCTTCCCCTATCCTGCACCTACTCTTTCAGCTTCCCTAAGGGCACCCCTGCGCGGACTCACCTGCATCAGGGTACTGGACGGCGGCCTCGGGAGTCCAGGGTCCTGCCTTGACGTAGCCGCGTTTCTCCAGAGCGAACACAAACCCGCCATCGCCGATCACAACGCCCTCATCCAGGCGCTGCAGAAGACCCTGTGGATGGTAGGCTGCGGTGAAGGTCTCACCTTATCTCCTCAACGAGTTATAAACAATCAAATAAAAAAAGTACCCGAGCCTACCACCTACCTAAGCAGTTACGTACTTGAGCCCCTTCCCTTTCTGATAGCAAAGTGCCATTTCGGTTCGAAAAGGAAATTTTAAGTAGTGCATCTTTTTCAAAGGTCTCTTTTTTATCAACTAAGCCCTTGCCCTTCTGCCAATCTCGACTGGGCAGCGGTGTGTTGATGGTCAGGTCGTAATTGATGGAACCAAGGCCAGCACGTCGCATACGCTCATGGTCCTTCGCAGAAACGTTGTGATACTTATCGAAAATATAAGACCTTCTTGCCAGCGAGAGAGGACAATCTCGTCTTGATGGATTTAACTATGACCGACGCATCTCCTCATGCTTGATCTGCCTCACCACGGAAGCAATGCTTCTCTCATCCGTATCGTCATCCTTAACTATCTTGAGAGTGGCTGGGATACCGACCTGTGTGGCAGGTCTCTGAGGCGGGGGACATTCCTCCCTTCTCCTCCTGCAAGCTGTGTGATCGCCCCAGAGCCAACAGTCTTCAGCACTACTGCCTCGAGTGTCCCTCTGTCAGGGACATGCTGCCTCAGGGACAGCCCTTACTCGCTGTGTGCGACTTTCTCCTGACGGACAGTAATTTGGATGTCGTATTAGTACGTCATCCACCCTTTGGTGGGTGCTAATCTTTACCTTGCCATACAACTGCGTGCCCTGCGAGACACAAATGCACTAATAATTTGATGTACAACATCTCTGTATGTATGATGGTGTGCCCTGTGTGTCACGAATTAATTATACATGTTAGGTAATATTTCATGTAGCCTACTGAGCGTAATAAATTGATAAAAAAAAAAAAAATTATATCGAGAGTTTTAGCACCGGAGTCACGGAAACCAACCATGGTAGCACATCCATCTACTCGAACAACTATAGCATCCTTATTCATGCAGTCAGTCACCTTGCTAAACATGTCACGTCGAGTGAGATTGCCACCTAGATCCGAGTACAGGGAATGCAGTTCAACACTATTCCATAATCTGGACCTGTCTCGGCTCATGTACTGAATGACTTCCCTCAGAGCATCTTCATCTGCAGCACCAGCTGGCAAATCAGCATATGTGGGAACTTTCGTAAAACTGTTATAGCAACGGACGTGGTACTTGCACTCAGCAGAAGGTAGATCAGAAACAAAAGCAGGGTGCAACTTGAGCCTTCTAGCCACATCATCATTACGCTGATCAGCAACATCAAGGAGCATATCTTTCATAGTTGGGAGTGGGTTACGTCCTGTGTCAAAATGTTCTTTGGTCATACACTTACGAACGCGGTCCCATCTTTCTGGGTGTCTATCATCAATGGGTAAACATTCCTCGCTACAGAACATACAATCACGGTTGTACTCAAACACACCTTTATCAGCTACCTTAGTATGAGACCTTGTACTTGTCCTTACACCCTCATCTTCAGCCTTTCTTTTCTGTGACTTTCTCACTCTCTCAATTTTCTCTTTCGATGTATAAGTACAGTAGCAACCTTTATGACAGGTTATGCTTGCCGCATCTCCACCAACATCAATAATGTTCTGTAGCGTAGCCTGCCGGTCTCCATCTCCACGAGATTTGGCACATAAGATGAGCTTCCTGATCCCGTTCTCAGTGAATTTCGTTTCTTGTCCACCTCCGTGACACACCG
Organism: Chionoecetes opilio; assembly: GCA_016584305.1. NCBI lineage: Eukaryota > Metazoa > Arthropoda > Malacostraca > Decapoda > Majidae > Chionoecetes > Chionoecetes opilio. The sequence continues at coordinate 41,531 of JACEEZ010003007.1, forward strand.
AGAGAAGACACCTTGAGTCAGCCATCATACCTCTCTATGAAAAGAAGAAGAGGTGAGATTAAAATCAACGTATCGAGTATGAGTGGTGTGCACTGTGCAGTTTATGCAGGGATCAAAAAGTTTGAACCTCCCAAATGTACAAAAATTACCTTTAACTTGACCTTTGACCCTGAATTTGACCCCAAAGCACGCAACTGACCTCAGAAATCGGTTCCTCGCATCCAAGTTATACGAAAAAAATGTATCACACGTAATTGAAGGTTGATTGGCTGAAAAGTTATTTTCCACCTCCGTCTGCGGCGTCCATCTTAGATTTATGCTAATTAGAGAGATCGGGAACCCAAAATGCCAGGGGTCGCTGGCAGTTTTAACTCACTTTTTTGATAATAAGTTGGTCTACTGGAAAACAAAATATGGGCTTATTCCACTGCACTTAAAACACAAAAGTATAATATTAAGAACGATTTTCTTCTATATGTATATTGTATAGAAGCCTGATTCTGTAAAACATGTATTTAACCAAATAACCAAGTAGGTTATAGTTGAGGAGGCGAGGTAAATGTTACTCTATGATATTATATAGTCAATAACGAATGTTTAGAAGTTATCTATACCTAGGCAGTCATATTTTCCTGTTATTATTGTGTATCAATCAGATAGAAAGCCTGGAAGTGCAATGAGTCGACGCGTGAAGTCGTAATGTTTTGATTCAATCTCCCCGCCACAATCTCTCCCCCCACCACTCCCCGCTGCGGCATGTCACCTCCACAATTATAACCTACATTGTCGCAGCAACAAGCCGATTTCGGCATTCTTTATTCTTCGTTGACAACTGCTTGTAGACTGATGCGACTATATATTGGAACCAAGGAGCCTTTTGAAAATCTAGTAACATTAGTAGATTACGTTGTACGAGTTTATGTTCCAGTATGGTTTGCAATCAAATCTAAATCATCGTGCTCTGAAGGTCCTCGTCATCTTTGGAAACTTTGTTCATCAACAAGATATCTGCCAGATCATCTTCGTGACATTGTTGACAAGGTAATCAGTCACAATGGATATTTTACTCACTGCGAGAACAGTCTACTGGCAATGCTTGAAGATGAGCGCCCACCAATTAGAGAGCTGGCTGTACGCAGAATACTTCTTGCAAGATCGTCTTCCACCAAGAGTTCGATGGTCAGGCAATTCAAGATCCCTGACATTAACTTTGAGGCCACTGACTACACTGATATGATAAATTGGCAAGAGACTCGACTGGAACCTCCTGTGCTGAGAGGAATACCAGATAAAATGCTGTGGCAAGCTATACGACACGACCCTCCATCGTCAGAGGTAAAATATCGATTTCACTTTTCAAAATTTCCATGCCACACACAAGCTGTGGAGAGAGGAATAAAGCTGGTTACAGAGGCAGCAGGCTCAGTTCATGGTCAAGAAAGAAGACATGGGTATATCAAGGCAAAGATTGCCTCTCAGAAACTAATGCCATCCTTCAATACAAAATTTGACTACCACACCGAGTAAGAGAAGGATTAAACGTGCTCACATATGGTTGGGTGGTGGGTGGGCACGGGTGAAACAACCATATGTGAGCAAAGAGCTGCATATTGTAATTGGCAAATGGTAATTATAAAAGATGCCATAAATTAAACGCAGTCTAATAATTCCAAGTTTTCAAAGTTCATGGGGCCAGTGAAGATGGACAGATAGGACAATAATACTTTAGCAATCTTCTTTCCTGTTGGATTTGGCAACTTTTGGTCACCCATGGCATTTCATATTATGAAAAAAATAAAAATGCTTCCTTTTCACTCCACCCTACTGCTCACCCCGATGCCACTCACCTCCGGCCTCGATCCCGCCAGACTACCACCCCGGCCTGACTACTACTGTCCGTGGAATATTTGATGAAGTCCTCCAAGCCATATTAACCCTCCAATACAACTTTCCAACGTCAATCATTCTGACTCGAACCTTTGTTCCTCGTCTGATGAAGAGCTGACTATCGATGGTTCTGCTGAGTTGAACAAAGTTGGCTGCGGTATTCCCAAATCCAATATCCCAATATCCCCAATATCCCAATATCCCCAAATCTGGCAACTCTGACTCGGAGTCGACTGCTCTAGCTCTGCTCGAGTGCTCGTACCGGATTACTCAAGGAACTCAGCACTGCTACGGAAACTTAAACCTTTCCCTCATTTCCTTCACACGCCCTTACCTTTTGTCCAATTATTCTTGACTTGTAACGTTATATAAGTCTTAAATATGTTAGTAAATTTGAGTTAGTAATAATTAGTATAGTTTTGTAGTATTAAAGCTTATATTGATTGGGTTCGTTAGTGCTTCGAACTCGTTAATAGCGTCGCAGAGGATTGTGGGTCGGATACCTTTTTTTTTTCTTTTTTCTACGCAGTTTGTGGGTTGTTAAAAGACTGGATTGCTTAGCTACTAACTAAGCAATCCAATCCTTTCACAAAAAAACATATGAAGGACATCAATCGTTGACATGTTTTTTGGGGAGCTGTGAAATACGTGTCTATCTTAAATTTACAATGATCTCTCTCTCTCTCTCTCTCTCTCTCTCTCTCTCTCTCTCTCTCTCTCTCTCCTCTCTCTCTCTCTCCTCTCTCTCTCTCTCTCTCTCTCTCTCTCTCTCTCTCTCTCTCTCTCTCTCTCTCTCTCTCTCTCTCTCTCTCTCTCTCTCTCTCTCTCTCTCATGCAAACTTTGACACTCAGAAACTTTTTCTCTTCGCTTCATGATTATTATGTCGTCGTTCCCTCGACGGATTTTCTCTTTCTCTCTTTTATTTCCATCTTTTTCTTGTCTTTCAATGTCTGCATAATTTTGTTACTTTTTTCGCACATTCTTTTTATTAATAATCTAATTACTCTTACTGTCCTCCTCCTCCTTCTCCAATGCACCTGAACGAAATGTGAGATGATAAAAAAAACGACAAGAAACGTTGAAACAAGAGATAAATGATACGTAAGAGGAGAAAGACAGGGAAACCGAGAGAAAGAGTAACGAAAGAGGAAACTAAATTGAAGAAAGAACGCAATGAACTGAGAATATACGACCAGAACGAAGACATGAGGCGGCGGGACGTGAGAAAAAGAAAAAGAAAATTGGCGATAAAAGGAGAGAGCTAAAAGCAGTGATGTAGAAGAGGGTTGGTCAGGGTGGTAGTATTAGCTACTACTACAAGTAGCTACTGCTACCACTACTACTACACTACTGTTACGAGAGAGAGAGAGAGAGAGAGAGAGAGAGAGAGAGAGAGAGAGCAGAGAGAGAGAGAGAGAGAGAGAGAGAGGAGAGAGAGAGAGAGAGAGAGGAGAGAGAGAGAGAGAGAGAGAGAGAGAGAGAGAGGGAGAGAAAGAAATTTGTTTTGATAAATCTATTACGCCCAAGGCGTCAGACCAGGCCACTTGAAGACAAAATCAGCGTTGAGAAACTAACACATTGAAAATAGTCGATAGAAAATTATATACAGGAGCAAATGAATAAAAAAATGTTAATGAAATTAACTGTCCGTAATTCAGACTCAATTCACATTTGTTCAGTTTAATTTTGAACTTTTTTTTGTACATGAATAAACAGTCCTATGGTTGGTTCTAAGTCATTTTTTAAACAGGAGTTCATGTTAGAAATCCACTTTTTTTAAACTGTTCATGGAAATAAAAGGTACCTAAATATCATCACGAAGTATGGGTGGGAAATCAAAGATGGCACCCCAGTACCAGCAACCTCTGATCAGCCCCCAGGACCCCAAGATATCATGGATGTAGTGCGGTGCAGCTGTAAGGCGGCGGGGAAGGCATGCGGCAGTGAACGTTGCAGCTGTCACCATGGAAATGTATCATGCACGTGTACTGCGCTTGTGTTTCTAGTGACGCTTGCTTGAACCCCTTCAAGACAGGAGACGTAGACCAAGATGAAGTAGAAGTGGAAGGAGAAGCAGATGTGGAAAATGACGAGGAAACTGATCATCTTGATCTTGCATTCGGCTCTGATGATGAATGGGAGTGATCGCCGTTAATGAATAAACACTCTTATCACCCTCGTTCTGAAAATGCAATTATTATTATTTTAATCAATTTTTTGGCCAAAAATGACCTTTAACTTGACCTTTGACCCCAAAGCATGGAACTGACCTCAGAAATCGGTTCCTCACATCCAAGTTATACGGAAAAAATGCATCACACGTGATTGAAGGTTGATTGGCTGAAAAGTTATTTTCCACCTCAGTCTGCGGCGTCCATCTAAGATGTATGCTAATTAGCGGATTTCCCCAAGGTTGGCACTCCGGCAACCGAGCTAAATCTTTTCTATAGACCTATTCGAGTATGAATCCATAAAAAAACAATACACTTCTCATGAAAACAAGGTTTAGTACAGAACACCTATGGGTGTCAAACGGACTAAGTTACAGAAGGAGGACTATGAAGATGTAAAGGTATCAACAAACACTGGGACTTCATTCACATAGCCTTTATTTCATCAATTTATGACCCTGATCTATATAGGTAGCAAATCCCTCCGTACAAGGACTTCAGTGCTCTTGAATTATTACAATAATTGAAGTACTATTTATAGTACTATTTATTGAATAGTACTATAATACTATTTATAGTAATAGTACTAGTACTATTTATACTATTTATTGAAGTTTTATATATATATATATATATATATATATATATATATATATATATATATATATATATATATATATATATATATATATATATATATATATATATATATATATAATATATATATATATATATATATATATATATATATATGGGGAGGCGGTAGCGGAGCGGTTAGAGTCTCCGACTGGCGTTCTCGGTGACCGGAGTTCGATCCCCGAAGAAACCCAAAACCTTTCTGCACCGTCGAGTGGCCTAAGAACACCCACATGCCCTGCCTATCAACTCTACCTTCGACTGCGTGTGCATCGGAGGACACAGGGGGGCGGCATGAGCCAAACAGGCGTCACTATAAGAAACCTGCCTGCGCCACCAACGGGCGAGGACCAACCATCAGAACCCTCAAGTGAACCTCCAGAGCCTACCATCCGAGCCCTGGGTCACCACTGCCTACAGGCGCTATAGGCACAAATGTAAAAAAAAAAAAAAAAAAAAAAAAAAAAAATATATATATATATATATTTGGAAGTGTTGCATTGTAATGAAAATAGTAAGTTATATTCATATTTTTTGAAGACTCTCCTAACATTGCATGATAGCATAAGGGTGTTTGGTGAGGTGGTGAGAAGTACATTTATATTCTTGATGTATGAATGCTGTAGACTCACATGATCAATAAAAAGTTGCATGAATATATTACTTATATTGTAAAGTCTTTTCATTGCATTTTAGTGATTAACATAGATTTGAACTGCAGAGAGAGGGAGAGAAAGAGGAAGAAAGGGAACTGATAGGGACCACAAGGAAGAAGTCAGTAAATATATGAATAAAGAAAATAGTTCAAAAAATTCAGAATAGGAGTAAACTGCATGCTTTGTGACACCCTTTATGCCCCATATTTGAAGTTGATGCCAAGGTCAGCCAGGTTAGTCTTGATCCACTGGTCCATCTTGGCTGATAACTCGGGTGTGTACTTGCCCTTCCAGTCCCCTATCTCTCCTGCAAAGGGGGTAATATTAAGGCTGCGTTAAGGGGGAAGAAAGACAGTAATTTTGAGTTCTTTAATTACTATAGTTGTGAGTGGAAGGAGGATTACAGGGTTTATCATGGATAGAAAATGGCTTTTTGCTACTCTCAATAAAGCTAAGATATTGAGATGACCAACTATGATATGACACTCCTTTTTTTATAGTAAGTCAGAAATATGAGGCGGGACAGGAAGAGATAGTTGGCTAAAATTTACAATACTGGATTCCTTCTTTTCATTTTGCTCCAAAGAAGTTATTAAATTATGAATCCTTACCTCTTACAACGTACCCAGTCAACCAGATGAGCTATTTATCATGTTTACCCCAAGATACTTCTTGATTCTTTACCTCTTAGTCTTACAACGTACCCAGTCAGTCAGATGAGCTATTTATCCTGTTTACCCCAAGATACCTGTGTACACTACCTTTTCTAAAGAAGCCGCCTTCCTTCTTTACAATGTCACCGTCAAAGGCGCCAGAACCTGCCCCGAGCAGTCCGTCCCGAGCCTTCATCTCTGGGAAGCTGGTGTAGTGAGCCACCTGAAGGGGAAATGCATGACACACTGATGGTTAGAAGAGTTCAGAAATAGTGTGGGAAGAGGACCATGTGTGAGCAGAGGCCAGGAACAAGTAAAACAGGTTTGTATGACGACTAGGTATTGGGAGGTTGAAAAAGGAGGGATTGAGGCTGAAATAGGTGTGTATGATTATAGGGATTAGGAAACTGGGTTTGGAGAGATTCGGGCTGAAATAGGTGTATGTGTATTACTGTAGGGATTGTGAGGTTGAGTAGTTAGGGATTGGGGATGAAATATGAAATTGTTTGGGCTGGAAAAATATCAATTATTTTATTGGTCGCTAGAAACCTCCTGTCCGCATTTTTTTAATGTTTTATCTGTCTAGATCGAGATCACGGGCCTGTATAACGGAATCTTAATCCTCTGTGCAGTTGCTCACTGAGATGATGAGGAAATAATGATACCAGACAGGAATTAATGGACAGGAGGATAGTGAGAGAAAAAAAAGTTCGCTAAGAGACATTATTTAGACTCGTTAACTTATCAATCAATCAATCATTGGGGACATACGCTGGGGGGCGCGTCGCCTCGCCCACCCTACGACGCCACTCCCGGGGGTCACCACGCGCGAGTTCCCGTGCAGGCTCCTTTCCCATACCAAGCAGCTCTCGACAAGAAACATCAACTTGCCCCAGCCACGAGCCTTGTGGGCGCCCCCTTGGCCTCCTCCACGCAGGATTGTCTCTTACAGATACAACCCGATGGGAAGGATCGGTTTCAGGGTAGCGTGTCACATGCCCATATAGCCGAAGTTGGCGCTGACGGACTATGCAGGTAATAGGCCTCGATTCAGTCTCACGGTGCAATCGCTGATTTGACACGTAATCATCCCAGCGATACCCCATGATTCTGCGAAGACACTTATTACCAAAGGCATTGATTCGTCTCTTCAAGTCACTATTTAGTGTCCATGTCTCACAACCATGACAGGGATCACAAGTGACTTGAAGATCCGGATCTTTGTCCTTCTGCACAGGTACCGACAACGCCAAATACTCCCGCTGAGCGAGCCCATAACACCGTGGGCTATGCCAATCCGCCGTAAGACTTCTTGACGTGACCATTATAATGACGCCGTCATTATGGACTGCGCTACCAAGGTATGTAAAACTTTCCAAGATCTCAATGTCCTCGCCACACGCATGAACAGACTGTACTGCTTCATCTAGTAAGTCTCCAAACACCTGGACCTTGGTCTTGAGCCAGGAGACCTCAAGTCCCAAAGGCTTTGCCTCCTCGTGCAGCGCCTCGAGAGCCATCACCAGGACCTCCAGCGACTCAGCAAAGATTACTGCATTATCGGCAAAAACAAGATCAGTGATCTTGGTGTTGCCGACGGATGCTCCACAATCACTTTGATCTACAACCTTGTCCAATACCCAGTCCATACAAGCGTTGAAAAGTGATGGGGCAAGGACGCACCCTTGCCTCACTCCTGTATTCACAGGAAAGAAGCTGGATACACCTGCCCCACACTTCACAGCACTCTCAGTCCCAGAATACAGACCAGTTATCAAACCAATAGTCCTTGCAGGAATCCCTCGAAGTCGCAGAAGATCCCAGAGTGACTCACGATGCACTGAGTCAAACGTCTTCTTGAGATCAACATAGGCTGCAAGCATCCCCTGTCGAAACTCACGTCGGCGTTCCACCAGGACACGAAGCGCTAGGATACGGTCCGTTGTTGACTTACCAGGCTTGAACCCAGACTGCTGAGGTCTCTGATGATTCTTCACCAGATGACTGCGAATCCGTGTCAGCAATAGATGTCCTCGTTAACTTATGGCAACTATACATTTTTGTATATGTACTTTTTAATCATATTTATCTATTGGTCCTCTGTAACAAAAATCTTGTATTTCTTTCCGTTATTTTTGTTTTTACATTATATATGGGCAGGGCTTGGAAACGGTTTAAGGGAACGAAAACGAAAACCGAAACGAACGAAATTATGATCGGAACAAAAACGGAAACGAAAACGTTATCATATTTACTGTTCCGGAGCAAAAACGCTATTTTGAAATCCCTGTAACCGGTTAATAACGCTATTTTTTCGTTTTATGCCATATTTGGTCACTAATCCATTTTCACTTCCATTAGCCAAATGATTTAAGTAAATGCATCTGTATTACATACATACATTAATTAAGTCTACTGTATTTGTTCACTTGGCAATTAACGATGTGGTTTTGTTTTAAATAGTATCATATGCATCACTTTTCATTTAATTTGTGAGGAATAACTATTTTTTACCTTATATAATTATGAATTTTTGTCTTCGTGATATGCAACAAGTTCCCTTATTTTATTACACCTTCCATTCGTGCAATAGTTGAGCTATGATACTGCAGCTGGGTTTAAGAATATGCTTAGATTAATATCCAGTATTCGAAAAGGGATTATATATATACTGAGTATGTGCTTAAATGTTTAACTGTGTTCATAGCCTAATGCTTGGTGCGCCGAATTTCGGTGTGAGTGTCCTAGGTTCGAGTCCTTGGAGTACCACATGTAGTCATTGATTTCATTGATTAGGTTTATTTAATTAGTGGGCTGGTGATATTACGAATTAATATAGTTTTACCATATATGATATTAATAAATAATAAGTTATTCATGTCTTTACGACGACTGAGATTGCATACTCTTACAGTACGCTTCCTGTATTATATATGTAAATGTGTTGCCTTATTTAAGTCGTATAATAATATAGTTCTTACGACATCTAAGGGTTTGATTTTGTTGGATACTGTGCACCATGAAATGTATGGCTTTATTATCATCTATAAAAATGTAGTCATGTATAGGCATTATTATTTATTAGGGATAATAGCATATTCATTACATGGTTTAGAATAACGTTCTAGCCGGTTTTCATTTCGTTCTAACCGGTTCAGGAACGTTATGTTTGGAGGAGGAACGAAAAACGAAACGTTAATAATACTGTTTCTGATCGGAACGAACCGTTTGAGAAATTATTTCGTTTTCAAGCCCTGTATATGGGATTGACTTAAAGTAATCGTCCAGACCCATTTTTTTTTTGCCGAATTATGTTGAATGTACATTCAAAACACCTAATCCACCAAAAATAATTGATTTCCAGGCCTTATTTCCGTAAAAACACGACTTTTGTAAAACGCGCGCGAAAAAAAAAATCTTCCCTCCAACAGGGCTACGACTGTTATTGATGACGTCAGAACAGGGACGCCCGCAGACACTCTGTCTGGCACCTGTCGGCAAATGTTATGATGAGCGATTGTACTTCGGTGTCAGACAGTGAATCTGTCGCTGTGACAGATTTAGAGTACGATGCTCAATCTGACACCGAAAGAAATGACGCTGGTCGCGTATACTATGAGGAAAACGAACCTCAGATTGTCATGGGATCCTATATGTTTGAGCCCGAGTACGAGGTGGATTAACAGGTGTCTCTTTATCTTTCTTTATCTGTCTCTTTATCTTGGCAGGAGGTATGAGATGTGCACTCGCGCGTATGTCCCCCGGTGAAATTATGAATTATTTAATCATAATTTCTACTAGTTATGGACAATTACAGTATCTTATAAGTTTTAACTACACAATCGATATTAATAAACGGCTGTTATTTACCAAATAAGCAGTACATGAGAACAGCAGGGCTGTCATAAGCAATAATGTAAAGGGCTACTTGGCATTATGTCGGCGAGGAAGAGGCAAGGTGGGTAGGGATGGGAGCCGTGCGAGGCTACATCAGCTGTGTCCCTCCTTCTCTCGCCCAGATTAGCGACAGTGTTTAGTTTGAGAGTTAAAATCATGACTTATTTAGTATCAATTTGAGAGAAATAAGCTGTAGACAGTGTTGTACGCTTACGGTAATGTGGAGTATTATTCTGGATATGGGGTTCTGGATATGGGGATTATTTACGGATCGTGGTCATCTCTGAAATTATGAACATTAGTTTAATTATGATTGTTACAAATTAGGGAGCATTACAGTATCTTATAACGAGACAAAGATTCATTAAATTTACTGATAAGCATTACATGAAGACAGCATAGCTGAAATTTGACACACTAATACTGTAAAATGCTACGTGGCAACGTCTACAGCTGAATGTCAGTAATCTCCCGGCAGCTCGATCTACTTACTCTTACGTACTGTCTCTTGTCATCATGACTTACCTTAATGTTGTGATGATCACAGCAAGTGTTCAAAGTGGCCACCATCAGCTTCAATACACAGTTGCGCTCGCTGAAGTATGGAATGAACACTTTTTCTTAGAATTTCTGGCTTGTTCTTGATGTGCTGTGAAGCTGCCATTATTCTCTCCAGAAGTTCTTGCTTGTTGTCACTTTTCTTATTGTATACATGTGATTTCATGTCTCCCCAGAGATAAAAATCCAGTGGTGTTAGGTCTGGTGATCTGGCAGGCCATGGGTGTGGTCCTCCCCGGCCCTATCCACCGTCCAGGAAATGTTTGGTCAAGATGCTGCCTCACTTGCTTACTGAAGTGTGGTGGTGCCCCGTCATGCTGAAATACTAGTCGGCGCCGTGTGCCCAGGGAAAATCTAGGAGTGAGGGGAGGTGATCTATCAAAAAGTTAGCATAAATATCCCCGTTAATGCGATCTTGAAAGATGTGTGGGCCAATCAAGTGCTCACCAATCATGCCACACCAGACATTAATAGAAAATCTTTGCTGGAAATTACTTTCTACCATCTTGTGAGGATTCTCCTTTGATCACCAATGTTCATTATGAGCATTATGCATTCCGGCACGGGTAAATGTGGCCTCATCGGTGAACAAAATATATTTCCACAGCTGGGAATTTGCTTGTAGCGATTTACAAAACTCCAATCGCCTCACTGAATCTCCATCCTGAAGATGTTGAACCTTGTGCAGATGATATGGATGAAGACCTTCTTTTCTCAGCACCCTCCATGCTTTCATGTGAGAAACTCCAAGTCGGAGGGAAATTCTTCTTGTGCTTATGTCTGGGCTGTTTTCCGCTGCATGAAGAATCTGCCTCACCTTTCCATGTTCCCCTATCCTTTCAGCTGTTGCACCCATTCCAGGGAAAGATCCTTTGTCACGAAGGTGTTGAAATACCCTGTAAAATGTTCGAACATTGGGACATTTTCTGTTAGGGTATCTTCTTCTGTATTCCTGTACGGCAGCATTTGCACTTCCATTGCAGAACCCCTAGATAAACACCATATCCGCATACTCCACGTTACTGTAGTAGTACGGCATTGTCCGCAGAGTTCACTCTCCCAAACTAAACACTGCCACTGCCCCTGGGCGGGAGAAGGAGGGACACAGCTGATGTAGCCTCGCACGGCACCCATCCCTACCCACCTTGCCTTTTCCTCGCCGACATAATGTCAAGTAGCCCTTTACATTATTGCTTATGACAGCCCTGCTGTTCTCATGTACTGCTTATTTGGTAAATAACAGCCGTTTATTAATATCGATTGTGTAGTTAAAACTTATAAGATACTGTAATTGTCCATAACTAGTAGAAATTATGATTAGATAATTCATAATTTCACCGGGGGGCATACGCGCGAGTGCACATCTCATACCTCCTGCCTCCCGCTAGCCGTGAGTTACATGACGGCCGCGGTAATTCTTTCTCACTCCATGTCACGTAAAGGAAGCTTCAGAAAGCATATGGGTATAGAGCATTTTGTTCTTAGAATAATTCGGTCTATCTCCTGTATCAACATTTGCATAAACTCGTGTTACACCCTGTATTTATCTCTGTGTTTACGTCTCTCTCTGATCAGCGCGGGAAGATGAGCCTCCCTGATGCTACGTCACCGAGCCTGAGCCTGAGCGTCTGCAAACCTTGAGAGCGTTTTGAAAACTCGGGGAATTTGCAGATTTTGATTGCGGATTATTTAAAAACGGCTGACTGGATACAAAAAGTGACGACGTATTGTTGATATACTCGTTAATGGCTATGCTTTGATTGCATTAAATCAGGAATGATGAAATGGTCTGGACGATTACTTTAAGAGCTTCAAAACAAAATCCATAAAGAAATGCGTATCGCCAATTCCCTTATAGCAGCATACTGTATATAGGAATTCTAATAGGAGGGATCAGAGATGGCCAATTTAGCTTTACATTTACGTACGAAAACACAAGAGCAAAGTCAGTAATTTGGTTAACTCACACTTTCTAGCTGTTCTTGAGTCAGTTTGGTGCCCAGGAAGTCGTTGAGTCGCTTGAGTTCCTGCTGTGTGTTCTGCTTCAGCTCCTCGTAGAACATGAAGAGCAGGTTAGGGTTGTCTCGCTGCGCCCACGCCTCCTTCAAGTGCAGCCAGTAGGGGCCGTACATCACTGGGGGGGAGAGATGGGAGGGAGTGTGTGAAGCATCTGAGGCGCCTCGAACCAGAGGGAGCTAAGGGACATAATTGTTAAACGCCAGAAAACGCAATTAAAGATTTGAAATATTTGGGGATCGACATTTCTGCAACTACAAAAGATACAGACAAATGTTATTTATGAAAAATAATAGTTTGTGTGAAAAATTATGACACAGAAATGATAAGTTTATTCACTGAATCGAATTCTTACCTCCAAAATACCCAACCTATATATTCCCGACACTATACCCCAGCTAGCACTAACTAAGGTACTGTTCAGGTGTATTGGAGGGTTAATATGGCTTGGAGGACTTCATCAAATATTCCACGGACAGTAGTAGTCAGGCCGGGGTGGTAGTCTGGCGGGATCGAGGCCGGAGGTGAGTGGCATCGGGGTGAGCAGTAGGGTGGAGTGAAAAGGAAGCATTTTTATTTTTTTCATAATATGAAATGCCATGGGTGACCAAAAGTTGCCAAATCCAACAGGAAAGAAGATTGCTAAAGTATTATTGTCCTATCTGTCCATCTTCACTGGCCCCATGAACTTTGAAAACTTGGAATTATTAGACTGCGTTTAATTTATGGCATCTTTTATAATTACCATTTGCCAATTACAATATGCAGCTCTTTGCTCACATATGGTTGTTTCACCCGTGCCCACCCACCACCCAACCATATGTGAGCACGTTTAATCCTTCTCTTACTCGGTGTGGTAGTCAAATTTTGTATTGAAGGATGGCATTAGTTTCTGAGAGGCAATCTTTGCCTTGATATACCCATGTCTTCTTTCTTGACCATGAACTGAGCCTGCTGCCTCTGTAACCAGCTTTATTCCTCTCTCCACAGCTTGTGTGTGGCATGGAAATTTTGAAAAGTGAAATCGATATTTTACCTCTGACGATGGAGGGTCGTGTCGTATAGCTTGCCACAGCATTTTATCTGGTATTCCTCTCAGCACAGGAGGTTCCAGTCGAGTCTCTTGCCAATTTATCATATCAGTGTAGTCAGTGGCCTCAAAGTTAATGTCAGGGATCTTGAATTGCCTGACCATCGAACTCTTGGTGGAAGACGATCTTGCAAGAAGTATTCTGCGTACAGCCAGCTCTCTAATTGGTGGGCGCTCATCTTCAAGCATTGCCAGTAGACTGTTCTCGCAGTGAGTAAAATATCCATTGTGACTGATTACCTTGTCAACAATGTCACGAAGATGATCTGGCAGATATCTTGTTGATGAACAAAGTTTCCAAAGATGACGAGGACCTTCAGAGCACGATGATTTAGATTTGATTGCAAACCATACTGGAACATAAACTCGTACAACGTAATCTACTAATGTTACTAGATTTTCAAAAGGCTCCTTGGTTCCAATATATAGTCGCATCAGTCTACAAGCAGTTGTCAACCACCGTGAATGAACCAGAGGACCAGGGCGACGGTTTGCTAGTCCTTCGTTACAGTAACCACCAGTAGTGACTGCCCCATACATTTCATACATGTACTTTTGGTCGGTGCTCAACTGAGACAAGTCCATCTGTGGTAGTGCAGGACCTGGTATTGGATCAAAATCTTTAACTACAGCATTACACTCCTTCAACATGATTCCAATTGGTCCTGAGAATGCTCTGGGTCCTTGTGTCACCCCATCAAGCTTGGTGATTAAATGGCGAAGGGGCAATTCATTAGCATGCAGTAGGCAGATAATCCATTGTAAAGGTTTTTGGTAGTGATATTCTAGTAATCTTATAATACCTCCTTTTTTTCCAGTGTTCCCAGCTGTTCCATCACATCCAATTGCAATTGCTTTGTTAGGGTCAATGTTGGATGTAGATAAGAAACTAGTAATACTCTCGGCAATAGGTACAGCTTTACTAGAAGTTGGTGTAACATGACCAATGTAGGTTGATCCTGGCTCAGACAATATAACTATATGCTCCTCTTGAACTGTTGTGGAGTACATTTTGTTTCCTCTCTTTTCCATAGTATATGTAAGATCATGTCTTCCATCAAAGTAAAGGCCAATACCGGAATCAGTTTGTGAAATTTCAATTTTTGAGACCTGCTCTCTTAAGCTTTGCCTTTCTCGTCTAATTTTGCTACGACCTATTACTGCAGACGAGTCATTATGGTCAATAATCCCCAGGTCCTGAAATGGCTGCACCTGCTCGGTCTGATACTCCTCTTCTGTCACACTCTCTTGCCACCGTTGGAAGTCTCATTCTCATCTGATGACTGACTTGTGTATTGGTTTTTATGTTAGGAGTGATATAATTTTCCTCCTGTTCTTGGGGCAGGCCATCAAAGTCGTGGTCTGAGTTTCTTTCAGTATCAGAAAAATAACATGGGTCATCCAATGTGACAAGTGACGCCAGCGTAGAAAGACGTTGTTCCCTTTGTTTTCTGTTCTCCCTTTTGATTAACATTTTGGTTGTTGTAACATCTATTGGACCAATTACCATCTTCCTTGTTGATCGCTGGTCAGTCAGAATTTTTTGCTCTCGCTTAGGAACTCTCATTTCCTTTTCACAGTGGCAATTGGAAAACTCAACACACTTGCATGTGGCTATGTCAAAAAGCTTTCTTGCTTCCTTTCTGAACTGATTCAATAAACTGTCAAAGCTCTTTGCTCCTTTTCTCCCTTACATAGGCTTCAATCGCTTGAGGTACTTCTGGTCGTATTCTTTGACTCTAGCGATAATGCGGTAATGATGACATGTAGGAATGCTTGCCTTCTTCCATATTTCTTCAACCTGCACTGCCACCTAGGAAATAATGTCATTTACTAGTGGATTTTTAACTCCTTCTTGAATCAGTTGGTGTCTTTTGTGCAACAGTGCTCGAATGATGTCCTCGTATGAAGGCAGTGTGTTTCCCACCAACTCCCTTGGAGGGCCAACAATTGGGCTCTCATCACTGCTACGAGTGTTCATTTTTGGTTTATGCTTCACTGACATCTTATCTCTCACATTGTCACCTGTTATTCACCTTTGTATCAGTGTTTTTGTTTTTATATCACTGAAATACGGCCACGTGTACTAATCCTGAAAAATAAGATGATCAATAATTATTCAATGCTCTTGGGGCCAGTGAAGGTTTGAAGATAGAGACATGAAATTTTTATGGGATGTGTTTCTCATCATACCACACTTTTTAAGCACCCGTGGCAATTGCTGAAAAGAAAAAACAACATTTCACTCCACCCTAGTGAGCAGTCAGGCTTATTGCCGGGTGAGTGGTCGCTGTGTTGCTAAGACACGTCTTTGGTTTAACCGAAGACTCGGTTAATATATACAAGTTGATATATAAAACTTCTCGTCTTTTACTTGCGAAGCTAGGAAGAGGGGAGGCGGTAGCGGAGTGGTTAGCGTCTCCGACTGGCGTTCTCGGTGAACCGAGTTCGATCCCCGAAGAAAACCAAAACCTCTCTGCACCATCGAGTGGCCTAAGAACACCCACATGCCCTGCCCATCAACTCTACCTTCGATTGCGAGTGCATCGGAGGACACAGGGGGGCGGCATGAGCCTCTTAATCACAGGCGTCACTATAAAAATCCTGCCTGCGCCACCACGGGCGAGGACCAACCATCAGAGCCCTCAAGTGAACCTCCAGAGACTACCATCCGAGCCCTGGATCACCACTGCATACAGGCGCTATAGGCACAAATGTAAAAAAAAAAATAATAATAAAAATAATAATAAATAAAAAAAAATAATAATAATAAAAAATAAAAAATAAAATAATAATAATAATAATAATACCTTAAAAATACTTAAATTACCTTAATTTGTACCCAATACTAGTCCAGTTGCCAGGTTGAGAACCTTGTTGTTGCGAGAAGTGTATAGTTTTTTATGGTTTCATACTCGAATGGGTCTATAAAAAAAATTTAGCTCGGTTGCCGGAGTGCCAACCTTGGGGAACTCCGCTAATTCCAATGATCTGAAACTCGAGAAATGCCAGTGGTCGCTGGCAGTTTTAACTCAAAGGTTGGTCTACTTGTGTTTTGGCTCCGCGACTAATATTTTCATAAATCAATTTCGCGATAAATATTGATGCACCGCATCTGAATACCAAAAAATATAGTTCTTCTGTTGTTCTACTAATTATATGGATGACATGCATTACGATGGAACGTTCTATAATAGCAATTTAATGCAAATTACTCGCCTCGAGTATCAAAGCTTAATATATTTTTTACATGTATATTGTGGCATGTTAAATTTGGGCGATGTTCACACTGTTTTCTAAGACAGTACTGCTGCGTCTGGCAAACGCTTGTCAAAATACAATAAGCAATGCTTTGGAAAAACGAAGAATAAAGAATGCCGAAATCGGCTTGTTGCTGCGACAATGTAGGTTATAATTGTGGAGGCGACGTGCCGCGGCGGGGAGTGGTGGGGGGAGGAGATTGTGGCGGGGAGATTGAATCAAAACATTACGACTTCACGCGTCGACTCATTGCACTTCCAGGCTTTCTATCTGATTGATACACAATAATAACAGGAAAATATGACTGCCTAGGTATAGATAACTTCTAAACATACGTTATTGACTATATAATATCATAGAGTAACATTTACCTCGCCTCCTCAACTATAACCTACTTGGTTATTTGGTTAAATACATGTTTTACAGAATCAGGCTTCTATACAATATACATATAGAAGAAAATCGTTCTTAATATTATACTTTTGTGTTTTAAGTGCAGTGGAATAAGCCCATATTTTGTTTTCCAGTAGACCAACTTATTATCAAAAAAGTGAGTTAAAACTGCCAGCGACCCCTGGCATTTTGGGTTCCCGATCTCTCTAATTAGCATAAATCTAAGATGGACGCCGCAGACGGAGGTGGAAAATAACTTATCAGCCAATCAACCTTCAATTACGTGTGATACATTTTTTTCGTATAACTTGGATGTGAGGAACCGATTTCTGAGGTCAGTTGCGTGCTTTGGGGTCAAATTCAGGGTCAAAGGTCAAGTTAAAGGTAATTTTTGTACATTTGGGAGGTTCAAACTTTTTGATCCCTGCATAAACTGCACAGTGCACACCACTCATACTCGATACGTTGATTTTAATCTCACCTCTTCTTCTTTTCATAGAGAGGTATGATGGCTGACTCAAGGTGTCTTCTCTCGGTGTGTCACGGAGGTGGACAAGAAACGAAATTCACTGAGAACGGGATCAGGAAGCTCATTTTATGTGCCAAATCTCGTGGAGATGGAGACCGGCAGGCTACGCTACAGAACATTATTGATGTTGGTGGAGATGCGGCAAGCATAACCTGTCATAAAGGTTGCTACTGTACTTATACATCGAAAGAGAAAATTGAGAGTGAGAAAGTCACAGAAAAGAAAGGCTGAAGATGAGGGTGTAAGGACAAGTACAAGGTCTCATACTAAGGTAGCTGATAAAGGTGTGTTTGAGTACAACCGTGATTGTATGTTCTGTAGCGAGGAATGTTTACCCATTGATGATAGACACCCAGAAAGATGGGACCGCGTTCGTAAGTGTATGATCAAAGAACATTTTGACACAGGACGTAACCCACTCCCAACTATGAAAGATATGCTCCTTGATGTTGCTGATCAGCGTAATGATGATGTGGCTAGAAGGCTCAAGTTGCACCCTGCTTTTGTTTCTGATCTACCTTCTGCTGAGCGCAAGTACCACGTCCGTTGCTATAACAGTTTTACGAAAGTTCCCACATATGCTGATTTGCCAGCTGGTGCTGCAGATGAAGATGCTCTGAGGGAAGTCATTCAGTACATGAGCCGAGACAGGTCCAGATTATGGAATAGTGTTGAACTGCATTCCCTGTACTCGGATCTAGGTGGCAATCTCGCTCGACGTGACATGTTTAGCAAGGTGACTGACTGCATGAATAAGGATGCTATAGTTGTTCGAGTAGATGGATGTGCTACCATGGTTGGTTTCCGTGACTCCGGTGCTAAAACTCTCGATTTAAAAAAAAAAAAAAAATTATCAATTTATTACGCTCAGTACATGAAATATTACCTAACATGTATAATTAATTCGTGACACACAGGGAACACCATCATACATACAGAGATGTTGTACATCAAATTATTAGTGCATTTGTGTCTCGCAGGGCACGCAGTTGTATGGCAAGGTAAAGATTAGCACCCACCAAAGGGTGGATGACGTACTAATACGACATCCAAATTACTGTCCGTCAGGAGAAAGTCGCACACAGCGAGTAAGGGCTGTCCCTGAGGCAGCATGTCCCTGACAGAGGGACACTCGAGGCAGTAGTGCTGAAGACTGTTGGCTCTGGGGCGATCACACAGCTTGCAGGAGGAGAAGGGAGGAATGTCCCCCGCCTCAGAGACCTGCCACACAGGTCGGTATCCCAGCCACTCTCAAGATAGTTAAGGATGACGATACGGATGAGAGAAGCATTGCTTCCGTGGTGAGGCAGATCAAGCATGAGGAGATGCGTCGGTCATAGTTAAATCCATCAAGACGAGATTGTCCTCTCTCGCTGGCAAGAAGGTCTTATACTTTCGATAAGTATCACAACGTTTCTGCGAAGGACCATGAGCGTATGCGACGTGCTGGCCTTGGTTCCATCAATTACGACCTGACCATCAACACACCGCTGCCCAGTCGAGATGCCATCATGAGGAATAAACACAAGTTAAAGCTGTCGAAAATTCTTAGTACCTACAGCTTCGGCGAAGGAGTCACCGTGGAGAGCCCCAGCGATGGTGTGTTCACCCATGACGAAGCGGACATAACAATGATCTCGTACCTCCTTATGGCTGCCGAGTCCGACACGCAAGTCATCCGCATTCTCTCAGATGACACAGATGTGTTCGTGCTGCTTGTATACTGGATGCACCGAAAAAACATCCAGGCTACAGTGCAAATGGAGCGGTGGAGGATGGATCCATTTGAGACATCAACGCCACCTGTTCCCAACTCGGCCCGAAGTGCCTGAAAATCCTGGGAATGCACTACATTACTGGTTCAGATACCACCTCATACCTGTACGGCAAGGAGAAAGTGTCGGCACTGAAGACCCTGAGAGCTGGCGACTTCCCAGGCCTGTACTCAAGCCTTAGGCGAGCTTGATGCCACACATGCACAGCTCATGGAGGCAGGACAGGCGTTCTTCTGTGCTCTCTATGGTCAGCAACAGGGGACCACTATGAGTGAGGCGAGGTACCATTATGTACACAAAGAAGGCTGGAAAGCTGCTCAAGATCATGTCGCTACCACCAACAGACAAAAATCTCTTCCTGCACATCTTGCGCACTCATCTGCAGACTATATACTCGCCAAATCTGCTGACCAGCAGGCTCCACCTGAACTTGACATCACGAAGTATGGGTGGGAAATCAAAGATGGCACCCCAGTACCAGCAACCTCTGATCAGCCCCCAGGACCCCAAGATATCATGGATGTAGTGCGGTGCAGCTGTACGGCGGCGGGGAAGGCATGCGGCAGTGAACGTTGCAGCTGTCACCATAGAAATATATCATGCACGTGTACTGCGCTTGTGGTTCTAGTGACGCTTGCTTGAACCCCTTCAAGACAAGAGACGTAGACCAAGATGAAGTCGAAGTCGAAGGAGAAGCAGATGTGGAAAATGACGAGGAAACTGATCTTTATCTTGCATTCGGCTCTGATGATGAATGAGAGTGATCGCCTTTAATGAATAAACACTCTTATCACCCTCGTTCTGAAAATGCAATTATTATTATTTTAATCAATTTTTTGGCCAAAAATGACCTTTAACTTGACCTTTGACCCCAAAGCATGGAACTGACCTCAGAAATCGGTTCCTCACATCCAAGTTATACGGAAAAAATGTATCACACGTGATTGAAGGTTGATTGGCTGAAAAGTTATTTTCCACCTCAGTCTGCGGCGTCCATCTAAGATGTATGCTAATTAGCGGATTTCCCCAAGGTTGGCACTCCGGCAACCGAGCTAAATCTTTTCTATAGACCTATTCGAGTATGAATCCATAAAAAAACAATACACTTCTCATGAAAACAAGGTTTAGTACAGAACACCTATGGGTGTTAAACGGACTAAGTTACAGAAGGAGGACTATGAAGATGTAAAGGTATCAACAAACACTGGGACTTCATTCACATAGCCTTTATTTCATCAATTTATGACCCTGATCTATATAGGTAGCAAATCCCTCCGTACAAGGACTTCAGTGCTCTTGAATTATTACAATAATTGAAGTACAGTCAAAATACGCGAGCGTAATGTCTACACGATCACATGGAAGCTCAAATATCTCATGGCGACCATCACAATTATAATTAGCAGCCATTCCCCATGCAGGACAAAAGCCATATTTAATTATAGCCGTTACGAATGAGATACTGCTTAAATTGTTTCGATGTTCTATTCCGTGACTAATGCGTCAAAGGTTTTGCCAAGCACCTTCCTTTGCTAAACTGGTCATGACTGCCAGCGTTCCTTGGTCACACATGGACAAGTAGGTCAGTAGTTTTATAAATAACACTTAATTGTCGTCGAAAAAAGTTATTGTTAATTTACTATTATTATAATCATTATCATTGTTACGATCATGAATGTATATCAAATTGCATCGCTAGTACAAAAATTATAATGACATATTTATCAGTATTTGTTAAGGCTATAAAAGTGAGTTTAAACACTTTATTACCTTAACGTAAATAACTGATATCACACTCACTCACTCACACACACTAACACTTTTCTCTCTCTCACACCACACACACACACACACACTGGCAACGCAGTTTCAGTACACGCAGCTCCACAACGAGCAAGTCTTGAAAGAAAAAAAATTTACATAAACAATAATTTTTATTTATGATACACTAGTGTGATTATCATAATTCACAAAAAAACACACACCTCTCCTTTCTGTCCTTACCAGCAAGCGTGCTGTGCTGGCCTCTTCTCGCCGCCACTCACTACCCGTTCATGCCTTCTTTTGCGCGAGGGCGCTTATTTCTGCATCAGTCGTGGCTCCCTTCTTCTGCTTCAGGATCTCGTCCCCGGCTGTCACGCCCCATGCGTCAGGTTTGGACATGGAGGGGCAGTCGGGCCGGCCCGAGGCGGGACGCAGCGATTCCCAGTACTGGCGGTTGCCCCTGCGTGGATAAGATAGTGGAGGTGATAGTAATAGAAGTACCTAGTCACAAAAAGGAGGTAACAAAAACTAATCTTATATATAGAGTAAATGGAAAATTAGAATTAACATTATCCTGCAAGCCATCATCATAATCATTACCACCACCACGCCAACGCCGCATCCAAACACTCACCTCGCCCTGACCCACGGCTTTGTGTGCATCCTGAGGCCGCCTGCCCACTGTTCGTGCTTCTCAGACCCTGCCGGCAACTGCTTGCGCTCCTTGGCCAGCTCCTCAGCCAAGGCGCGGATGTGGTATGGCTCAAACCCACAACACCCGCCGATGAATCGCACCCCGAGGTCATAGGCTTCTCGTGCATAGCGGTGCATGTCCCAGCGGGTGCAGATACGCGGCTCCAGCCCTACATAGTAAAAGTGTGGCTGATTAGTATTTTTTTAGGTGTGTGTGTAAAGGGGATAGAGAGAGTGAGGAGGAGAGAAGAAACTCTACATATCTATACTAACCGAACACAAAACTTGCACTAAAAAGCTAAACTACAACGTAGCATGCAAAATTACGTAATCTTTCGGTGATCACTTCTGGTTGCAAGAGATTACATTACTAAGTGAACTTTAGAGCGTAAGCGCAGTAAATCAAGAAAACTAGCGTTGGATATACCGAAGGGAAACTCTGGCAAGTCGATGAAGCCTTGTTTCGTAGCATCGGGAGTGTGGAAGGCGAGGGGTTGAGCGATGAGGTGAACCTTTATCTTGGCAGCGTCCAGGGCGGCCTTCATCTTCCTCAGGCCCTCGAGGGTGATGAAGGGGTCAAAGTGGCAGTTAATTCCCACTGTGGAGGAAAGGGAAATGGGTGAAGAGGTAGTCTTGAAGGAGAGATACGTTGAGGTGTGCGGGAGAGAAGGAAATGAGACATTGGAGGGACGATGGGGATTTAAAGGAGTGTGAAGGGTGTTGAAGTAGGACAGGGGAAGGAAAGAGGTGAAGGATTCAGGTGGAAGTGAAGGGGGATGAGTGATGGGAGGGAGGGAGGGTGGTAAGAGGGGCGATGATTGAGAAGTGAAAAAATAAAATAAAATTGATAGATTAGAGATGGTAGATGCAAATGTGTATCAAGTGAGATTGAAGGAAGGAGGATGAACGTTGAGAGCAAAGTTTAATGATACAAGGAAGTTTACTATAAATCATTAAATAGATAAGCACGATGAAGGCAAAAGGCAACAAACAATTAATACCAAACATTATACAACACAACACTTGCCGCACAGTCCACACAAGCTTCTCTAAGCCGCACAGTCCACACAAGCTTCTCTAAACCAACACATCCTCAGTGGTGTTGTTATCAGGCTAATGTCACTGAAACTCAGTTATCCTAAAGTTTAACCAAACGTAGTCAACACTTACCCACGTGAGCCCCAGCCTTGGCCATGCGGACGGCACACTCCCCAGCAGAGACGCCGTGCAGGTCGCCCTCAGGTCCGATACACATGGAGGCTACCACAGGAAGGCCGGACTTGAGGCACACTTCGATGGCCCACTCCATCTCTTCTACGTGCTCGAAGTACTGTTGGGCGGGAATGAGATGAGGGAAGGGAAAGCAATGGTAGCTGGATCGATGGAGATTAGGAATGGGAAGACAATGGGTGGTGTGGAGAGAGGAAGTGTTTTTTTGTGTATTTCTTGAGACTAACATTCCTATATAGCCAAGTAAGAGAAGATTCACGGATTTCTTTGTTAAAAGTTGATTTAAGTGGGAAAGGAATACAGGACTGAAATTTTTTCAGCACACTTCTCTTTATACAAGTCATCTAGAAGAGAAAATTATAAAAATGACATGACAATGACGTTGCATACGTACACTATATTTACCTCCAATGTACAAAAAATCAGAAGGAAAATTTACTGCAGCAGGAAGGTTGATTCCTTACCTCAGAGATGAGAAAATCAACCTTGTTCTCCACGAAGACATCAACTTGCTTTTGGAATTCCTTCTGCGTGTCCGCCTTACTCATACCTGAGTGAGGGACGTGGAGAGGGTTCTTGTTGTGAGATTAGGTAGAACAGAGGTGAAAGGGTGACTATGTAACTTGCTATTCGTGATAAGGACGAGATGTAGAAGGGAGAAGATAAGAACACTAAGGAAGAACAAAAGGCAACAAACCTGTTGAGTTACTACTAACTGGTGATCTGATAAAAGGAATTTGTCCGATATTTTTGAAAAATTCTACTTATGCTTGAGCTGGCAACGTTTGAGGGAAAGTCATTCATAAGTCTATAAGATAACAAAGTACTTTACTTAACTTGTTTCAAACCATTATGAAGCCAGTATTTCGAATGATACTTTGTCAACAGAGAAGTATTAGTCTGGATTGAAGTTTATAAATTCCTTTAACATTTTATTAGGAATTATTTTTGGATAACTCTTTAGTCTGTTTCGTGAGGGAAACTGAATGAATCTGTTTGAAGTTTCTCCTTCCAGTTTGTCGCGAAATAATTGAATTATTTCAGTTAATGCCAGTCTGTTTTATCCTAGTAATTTCTTTGCATCAAGTTGTAGTATGGTGAACTGAATGCAGTATTCTAGATGGGGACAGAGAGTGAGTGAAGGATGAGGAGTACATGGAAGAAGCTTCAAGAAGAATGAGAGGAATATTAAGATCACATCAAGAAGGAATAATAGAATCTAAGTTGCTTATGTTTAAAGATTGAGAAAAAATGAAAATACGAAAAACTGAATTACAAAGAAAGATAGTTTGGGTAAATATGGAATAAAAGGCAGGAGGACTTTATGATAATGTCTGGACAATCACAATACCTGAGAGATAAGTAGGCGTCTGGGACAGGCCGCCGGCCACCAGTCCGTTGCCCTCCTCGGCCACCTCGCGCGCCAGTCTGCACGCAGCATCGTTGATACCACGGCACTGCAAGGCACACACGGGAAGGGGTGTAGCAATGACTACCTACACGCATGTACGCACATGAACGCGCACGCACACACGAACTCATCAGTTAGTTTTCAAGTGGCGGAGAAGCGAGAGTTGGCAGCAAAGATGAACAGGCTTGAGTGAGGTAAGTTATCATGGCCATAATACATGATTAAAACAATAATTCATATGTATTAATTCAAGTTTACGAAATGATGTGAGGAAATCTTTCATTCAATCTATTTGTTAAGTCATTTAAGTGCAACTCATTCAATCACCTTGAGCGCCACAATCCGTGGTGATGTGTTGTCACAATATCAACTCAACGTTATCATTTTTACTTAGTAACTATGTTGGACAGATAAACTTTCTTCCTCCCTACTGGAGTAGCCAAGATGCTACTTATGATAACAGCAGTGGCCTTGTTCGAGGCCAAACTAGTCAGATTTGCCGCGGCCTTGAGCAACCCACATGTACTAATTCAGACTTAATCTACTTTATAGACACCTTAAGACATGATTCATACAGGAACAACAGGATGCCTGAGAAGCCTTGTTTGTCCGATGCAAAGGAGTTTCTTTGCATTGAACACTGAGGCATGGCAGCCCCGCTGGTAGGGCAATAAATCCATCAACAATAAGAAATTAATGAGAAATTAGCGTATGTACTATAAAAAAAAAAAAATAGTGATTGCCAGCATGACCGTGTGCTTACCGTGTACTTGGCGCTGGACTCGTTGCCTCGGTTGGATAGTTTGTCGTCAGAGGCGTAGAACGTGAAGGCTTGCATGACGTCAGAGCCTGCACGCAGGAACTCTCTGTGCAGCTGCCGCACTGGGGACAGACACACATGTGATCAGTGTGCCACACCTTCCCTTGTACATGATATCAACACCGCCACCATCATCACTACAATAACTACTACCACCAGTCTTAACTATTACAATTACTCAATCACGTGAAATATGGGTATTATTTTACACTAGGACCAGAATCCCCTACACAATTGGGAGTAGGGTTTCTGTTTACCTTATTGGATTCTAAGAAACATTATCGCTATAACTTCCGTCGTAAATAATTACTTTTGAAGATATGACAAGTTTATAGGGAAGAAAGAAAAGTGTTTACATGCGCCCATGGCCGCATAGACCACTGTATACCAGTGGTCTATTGTGCGCCTCACTCTTTTTCCTCTTGTGACCTGCATCGCCTCGATTTTTCCCTTGCCTCTTGTCACTAATTTGGCATAAGTTAGGAGGTTAAAACGTGGAGTTAGGTTAGGGGTTCAAAAGGTGGAGTTAGGTTAGTTCCTTTTCATATCTCCTATGCACTCTCCTTCCTATTAAAAAAACCATACATCTCTGAAAGTAGTGATTTGCGACGGAAGCTTAGAAAGAATGTTTCTCAGAATCCATTTTGGTAAACAGAAACCATCCTCCCAATTGTGTAGAGAATTCTGGTCCTAGTGTAAAAATTTACCGAAATAAGAGTAAGCTATTGACTGATTACAGATCGTATGTGAGCTATCAGGGAAGATGCTCCACACTTTTTCCAGCATCTATGAGGCGCGGCAGTTACCCGCGGCGGTACAATAACTAACACGCACATATCAATGCGAACATTGCGAAGATCAACATTAATGCTAGTTAAGTTTTTGTAAAATAAATTTGATTATGCTTTGAGTGAGCTAGGATTCCAAACCCTCACTCACATCTTTCACTCAAATTTATCTTTCTTGTTGTCTGTTCATTCAATAAGAACACAAGAAAGCAATGTATTGATTCATATATCCAATAGCAATGTGAACTGCTATTTTGGTTGTCTTGGTCCTTCCCCTATCCTGCACCTACTCTTTCAGCTTCCCTAAGGGCACCCCTGCGCGGACTCACCTGCATCAGGGTACTGGACGGCGGCCTCGGGAGTCCAGGGTCCTGCCTTGACGTAGCCGCGTTTCTCCAGAGCGAACACAAACCCGCCATCGCCGATCACAACGCCCTCATCCAGGCGCTGCAGAAGACCCTGTGGATGGTAGGCTGCGGTGAAGGTCTCACCTTATCTCCTCAACGAGTTATAAACAATCAAATAAAAAAAGTACCCGAGCCTACCACCTACCTAAGCAGTTACGTACTTGAGCCCCTTCCCTTTCTGATAGCAAAGTGCCATTTCGGTTCGAAAAGGAAATTTTAAGTAGTGCATCTTTTTCAAAGTTCTCTTTTTTTATCAACTAAGCCCTTGCCCTTCTGCCAGTCTGTGCTCGTCATTTTTTTTTTTTTTTTTTTTTTTACATTTGTGCCTATAGCGCCTGTAGGCAGTGGTGACCCAGGGCTCGGATGGTAGTCTCTGGAGGTTCACTTGAGGGCTCTGATGGTTGGTCCTCGCCCGTGGTGGCGCAGGCAGGATTCTTATAGTGACGCCGGTGATTAGAGACCCATGCCGCCCCCCTGTGTCCTCCGATGCACTCGCAATCAAAGGTAGAGTTGATGGGCAGGGCATGTGGGTGTTCTTAGGCCACTCGACGGTGCAGAAAGGTTTTGGTTTTCTTCGGGGATCGAACTCGGGTCACCGAGAACGCCAGTCGGAAACGCTAACCACTCCGCTATCGCCTCCCGTTACTGGGGGAGGCTAACCACTCCGCTACTGCACCTAAACCCTGCGAGTAGTCGGTTGCCGTGCGGGTGGGTGCCCATCGCTGACAGTATCTCAAGGTCAGACATACCCCTCAACCCTAACACTAACATGAGTAGGAGGCGTTCCCATGTCGCGGCGACTCTCTTCTCAAGTTTAATATCCTTTTGAGTAATAATTATAACACTTCCCTGAAAAAAGTTTTTGAAAATTTAGCTCTCGGTCCAAAATGAGAGCACTGAATACTAACATCAATAACATTCCCTTTCACGTTGAATTTCACGTTGAAACACTTCTGACTTTTTTTTACCACACTAGATGGAGGGAGAGAGAAAAAGAAAACCTTTTTGAGATTACAGGAAACGCTAACATTTACACTGCAAGGCACTGCGGTGGTTGCCGTGTCATACATACCTTCTTTGGAGCCATGGTTTTACTTTGTGTGATGAGTCCAACGAGGACGACCGTACAGTGGTAAGGATGGTTAGTCACAGAGAGCGATGCTGCTCCTGCGGTTTATTTTATAGGGCTGCGTCTGCGCAAGGCTTAGAGGGCACGCGCATGGAGGCCAAATTCCACTGAACAGTGTGCTGTGTTAGATTGGTTCACTCAGAACTCTACTCGAACATGGCAACAAAGTATCAGGGTAAAAGCAATCCGTTTCGGTACTCCTCGGTGGTTCATTTCAGTGATCAGCGTTTGCTTTTATCTCGTTTTAGAGGTCACGTGCGCGGCATCCTTGATCTCCGCCACGACCCACATCCAGTGCATGCAGGGATCGGCCATGGCTTAACCATAAGATTGAGATCTCTTGTCTTTGGTCTTACCTGAACATGTTTATTGAAAGTAGAGAAAATAATCCTAAACTACGTATTTTAGCCTCCAAATAGCAGGAATAATAACAGCCAAGCACGCCACGGATGAACACTTTTGAACAGGCCCTGAAATGTGTGTGTGTGTGTGTGTGTGTGTGTGTGTGTGTGTGTGTGTGTGAAGTTATGCAAATAATTATAATAAAGTTATTTATCCCCCTCCACTTCCTAGACAGCGAGGCCGAGGGGGGGGGGGGGGGTGAATGAACACCGAGGCGGCAACAGCAACATCGTTCCTGGTACGCCGATCTGTTTTCAGGCACGTGCATGCGTTGAGTTGAACGACAATAGGCACGACCCAAACCATACTTGGGGACTTTTTTCAGCAACATATTCACGTAAGCAACATAGACAAACTATTATACAATAACACATAGTCGATGCTACCTACATTCCAGTTCATCAAATATGTACAATGATTCCATTCAGAGCGACGATTTTTTTTTCGTGTTGAAGAAACAGTTTTTTTATTTCATTTTCGGTCCATAGCGCTAATCTTTTATAAGTATCATCATCGACGGAGTCGAGGGATGACTAGCCACTACACGGATGACTTAGTGGCAAGCGCGCCTATGCTACGAATCTGCGGGCCCTGGTTCGAATCCGGGCCAGAGCAAGTCGGCGGCCAGTCCAAACAGCTGTTCATCTTTCCTTTCGGGGTTGATAAATGGGCATCTAGGGAAACCTGGGGAAGGCAACTGTGGTGGTAACCAATGGCGTACCGATGGGGGTGGGGGGACATGCGGCCATGCCCACCCCCCTTTTGCAAAGAATAAATTATATATATATATATAATTTTTTTTTTTTTTATTTTATATATATTATATTATATATTATATATTATATGTATATATATATATATATATATATATATATATATATATATATTATATATATATATATATATATATATATATATATATATATATATATATATATATATATATATATTTTGCTCCCCCCCTTTTAAATTTTCTGGGTACGCCAATGCGACGGAGATGAGCACCGAGGCCACGCACAGCATAGCGTATGTCCCCATCTTTACTTAAATCTTTACATCATCGACCATCGGCCACCTCGCGGCCATAGCTCCGCCCCTCTATGTAGTCCATGCATTACACCACCTGCTCATTCGTTACTCAGACACATAAACATTCGAGCAGCGGCGACATTCCCTGCTATCCCCTCACAATGATATTACGAAGAGTCCCTCGCTCCTGGGCATCGCTGCGGAACCTCTCCCACCTCCGAGGCTCCAGGCGAGGGCTGTCATGCTCCACGTCACACAGCAAAAGCGACGGTTCCTCAGGGTGAGTGTCGAGGTATCGGGCCAAACCACTTAGCTCGTTACTGTGTTGGTCAGGTTAAACACGTGATGCGTTGAACTTATTATCATTGTGTCTGTTTTATGGATTAGTATGTCACTACCGTCACCTCAGGGATTATCACAGGAGGCGGTAATCAGCAGAACAACCATAAATATTCATGCATAGGTTCCTACTTAAGATCATGACGCATCATACATTCCTAGTACTGAGAATGTGTTAAACAAGCCTATATCATTTTTCTTCCCTCGAGGAATACTTCGATTACATGATTGGCGAAACAGCTGATAAGGATCGGGATAGAACTGGTATATATTGTTTGCGTAATCATTATCTCGGCGAAGGTGTTTGTGACGTGCTGATAAAAGCTCACCTCAGGTGGGGGAGGGGGCGGCGGAGGACAAGATAAGGGGAAGAGGGAAGGGGTGTGTGATACGGTACGTTTTTCGGCACACACACACACACACACACACACACACACATTACTTGCGCATATTACTCTTAAATTGTTTTGTTTTGTATTCATTAATATATTACCTCAAGATACGTAACATAGTACCGAGTCTTTTCTTCTTGCCGCCCCTTCCACATGCATCTTGCCGTACTTCATCTCGGCCGGTCCCTCACAACCCTGAAACTCTCACATTCAAGGTCACACGGCTCAGGTCAGGGTCACATGTGTATCCCTGAAGGTCACGATGAAATGTTATACAAAAGTAGGTGGAAAATAGTTCATTCTTGATATGCTTATGTAATGCAAGTGTGGCTCTAAGATGGTACATTGGATCCTAGGTCAAAGTTGTTCTATCATACGGAAGAAAATTTGCGAAGCTGATTTTGTTGTTTTTTCCCCATCGTGTTATTTGTCAGTGCTCCCCACACCTGTTTGTGCATTATTCCCATCTTCAGCACCTCTGTCACTGTCCTTATTCAATATAGCGTTACCCTCGCGCCCCTTTTGAGTATCCTCATTGTGATCTTGAAGGAACATTATTACTGTAGGTCTCATATACAGTGCCATTGTTTTTCCCTTCACATATGCTGCCTTCCCTTCACTCTCGTGTTCATCTGCTGCTTCCTTTCTTTCGTCACTTCCTGCACAGGGCAAAGTTGTATTTATCGGCTTACAGAGTCTTTAAGTTACTCGGGGATGTATTCCCAGCCCTCCGACCTCGTGATTACAGTGTACTGGCGCTTGTTATGCCAGAAATACAGAGGCGTTTATCATAAACTAAATGCCACAAGTACAGCAGCAGTAGGAGTAGTAGTAGTAAAAATGGTAGTATTAGTAATGATAAACAACGAAGATTAGGCAGGATGAGAACATTAATAGGGAGTTTGATGGATAAATGCTGAGAAATTGATTCAGAAGTAGAGGCTTCCGAGGTCTGTCCATACTTCACACGTTATACAAGTGTATATATATATATATATATATATATATATATAATATATATAATATATTATATTTATATATATATATATATATATATATATATATATATATTAGTGATGGACCGAATGTCTATTTTCCGTATTCGCGAATGCGAATGCGAATGCGAATATTTAGTTTTAATATTCGCGAATGCGAATGCGAATTGCGAATATTACATAATATTCCAAGTAAAATAAAAAAAATTGATATCATACAGGTAACTGAAATATTTTGTATGTATTGTAAGAGTTCAGCCATAAAAATATGAATGTCTACTGTAGATAACACTAAAGTCGCCAGGACAACGTTTAATTTTTATTTACAGACGTCTGGTAGCGTTAATACTTACATTTCTACATTCGTGATTTCAGGAAAGTTAGAAGGGGCTATCTGGAGAGTCTGTGTAATTTTGTGTCTTCATATGTGTTATATTATGGCTATAAATGAGCATATTACAAAAATAAAACCGAATGGCGACGTTGATAACGGGCTACACTAAAGTCGCCAGTAGTGTTTATGTTTAGAGTGTCCTCCCGCCGTCGTCGTCGCCCGAAGAAAAAACGAGTAGTGAAATTTGAAACCGTATATACTTGCAGATACAAAGCATAAAAAAACGCTGAAATAGGGTAGATTATACAGTCATCATATAAACTACTGTGTATTATCTTCAGTGGCACATACAAATCAGTAGTGATGCTATAATTCGTAATATATGGCGCCTGGCGACATTAGTGCAGGTGGCGACTATACTGTTATCTAAGTTAAAGTAAATTCCATTCAATTTCTAAGTTTCCAAGTTGCGGGACGAAGACCCACTCCTACACGAATACTTACATGATAATATCTTACATGAATAATTATCATTGCAATGTTTACACTTTGCAATGTCATTAGAAATAATCTCGAAATTATCCCAAACCACGTAACTGGTGTGACTGGACGACATTGCGCAGTAGTCTGCTACAATACTGTTCTCTTTTAAAGAAAGTTGACTGTGTTCGTGGGTGACAGAGAAAAGCGCGTATATGCTTACTGCAGTATGGTGCACGGGGCAATGAGTTGAGTAACAGTGACCTTGAAAGAAGCGGCTGCCACTCTGTTGAAGGGTGGAGTAGGCTGGAGGTAGTGTCCGAAGTGTCCGAAGGACACTGGCCATGGCTACCACTATGCCTCCTCACCCCATTTATTTAACTAACGCTCGGTTAAACTATTAATATATTTATGTTTGCTTGTGTAATATTATGTTCACTTGTTATATTTTTTCTTAATCTTGTAAGGTTATTGATTTGGGCAAAATATTCGCATATTCGCAAACAACTACGAGTGGAAGTGCGAATGTGAATGCGATCGCGAATAATGAAAAAAACATGCGAATATTCGCAATCGCGAATGCGAATGCGAATATTCGGTCCATCACTAATATATATATATATATATATATATATATATATATATATATATATATATATATATATATATATATATATATATAATATAGATAGATGATAGATAGATAGATAGATAGATAGATAGATAGATAGATAGATAGATAGATAGATATAGATAGATAGATAGATAGATAAAAAGCAGAGAGAGAGAGAGAGAGAGAGAGAGAGAGAGAGAGAGAGAGAGAGAGAGAGAGAGAGAGAGAGAGAGAGAGAGAGAGATTGTGTGTGTGTGTGTATGAGTATTTATCTACCTACTACCTGGCAAGTGTGTCAAGGCGGCCTGACATCACACATATTCAAGTGGACCCTTAAACGGTCACAGACATCCATAGTGGAGTGGAGATGGAGGGGGAGGGTGTGTTGTGTGTTAGGCGTAGGTGGAGGGTGTGTCTATGTGTATTAGGCGGGAGTGATGGATGGTTTGAGTGCTGATGTGTTACTGATGTGTGTTAGGCGTGGGTGGATAGTGTGTTCATGTGTTTTAGGCGGCGGGGGGGGGGGGGTCCATGTGCGTCACTACCGTTATAATAGGCAAGGGTGGTGGCGCGGTTTTTCGGCGCCACTGGGCGCCGAAGGTCGCGGAGGTCACCCTAGTTCAGCATTACAGCCCGAGTAGGGTGATTGTTTGATGACGGGGTGGTATTTGTTTAGATCTTACTATTGACATACGCGACACAGAGTTGCCTTTTTATATTGGAGGATACAGTGAGGACCTTGTGGCTGAATGCGGTGAACACTTACCCGTCATCACTCAACACTGGCTTAAACTTGACAGAACTGAACTGGCTCTTGACAGAACTGAGGTGATGGAGCGTCGAACCCGTAAACACAAGCATGCAAATTGTTTAATTCTTATAGCAAGTTGCTTGTCCTCGTCCGTGGTGTGAAGGCAAGCAAGCGTTAATGAGCTATTTATAGCCGCATTCCTTTGCGTGTGTCGCCTCTCAAACCCACGACACAATATTATGTTAAAGTAGCTATAGACTGGGCCCTTTGACTGGCGATGAAGGTATTAATCTGCAGCATTGCGTTAGGTCTACGTTGCCTGTACGATGCCTGTAAGTAATAAGTAAGACATAGAATGTTCTCCTCATGACTACTACTACTATGCATCTCAAGGCCTTTGTACAGTTGACGACAGTGGTGGGCGGGTGGCTTGATCATATTCTCTGCTGTGTCCATGAACTTTTGCAGGGTTACCAGTCACGTCATGCCGGTCTTGATAATCAAAACTGACTAGCAATTACTGTTTTAATTTATGTTATTATTGTATTTTTTATTATTATGATAATTGCTATTTATATTACTATTATTGTTATTGTTATTTTTTTATTGTTATTATTATTATTGTTGTAATTGATCATCATCATCATAATCCATTACTACCATTATTTTTACTACTACCATTACTGCTACTACTACTACTGTTATTACTACTACCACTGCTACTACCACT
>JACEEZ010003007.1:85360-147860 GCA_016584305.1 Chionoecetes opilio
TCGCATTAATTACCATGCTACTTTCGCTGCAAAACTGACACACAATACCGAGCTTCTTTTCACACATTTCTCGACTTGTAGCTAGTATGACCGTGTCGTCCATTAACAACAAAGCGTGCAGACTACCTAGAAAACCAGAAAACCTTCTCCACACACACACACACAGTAGTAGCGGTAGCGGTAGTAGTAGCGGTACAAAAGAGTCACATGTCTCGTTACTAACGTCAAACTCACACACTCACACACGCACACTATGGGCACTCCATAGTGTAGTGGTAGCAAGCTCTGTTCGCAACCGAGAAGTCCCGGGTTCGATCTCCGAGCGGAGCGGAGATAGATGGGATGTTTCCATCCTAGTATATTTATGCCCTTTAATTATGGCATTTCCTTTTCTTCTTTCCTCCCACAAATTGTTAATTTTCTTTCCCTTCATAAGTAATGTTACCATATCATGCCCTCTCTCCACATTTTTTTTTTCTCTTCTTCTCTCTCTCTCTCTCTCTCTCTCTCTCTCTCTCTCTCTCTCTCTCTTCTCTCTCTCTCTCTCTCTCTCTCTCTTTTCTCTCTCTCTCTCTCTCTCTCTCTCTCTCTCCTCTCCTTCTCTCTCTCTCTCTCTCTCTCTCTCTCTCTCTCTCTCTCTCTCTCTCTCTCTCTCTCTCTCTCTCTCTTTTTATGCCTCACCAGTCCACAATTGCCTCTCCTCCTCCAGGGACAGAAGGAAGTGGTGTTGCTGGAGAAGACAGAACTGACGGCGGGATCTACATGGCACGCTGCGGGACTCACCACCACCTTCCAGGGCGTCGTGAACCTCAAGCGGCTCCACTACTACAGGTGGGGACGCTGACGGAAAGGGGAGGGGGAGGGGGATGGGCTGTGGTGGGGATGTAGTGAATGTTGGTGACTGTTGTGGTGATGGTGGTGAGGTATTTATGATGTCTTGTTTCGTATGTGCATGTGTGTGTATGTGCCATCGTCTATCTACACACAACTAATGCATACGTGCGTGGCTGTCATATCTATTATCGTGTATTTTCATTGGTATTTCTTTTTCAACCTAATACATAACCACACGAGACCAGTTCACCTTCACGCATACATTCCACGAGATCAGTTCACCTTCACTCATACATTCCACGAGATCAGTTCACCTTCACTCATACATTCCACGAGATCAGTTCACCTTCACTCATACATTCCACGAGATCAGTTCACCTTCACTCATACATTCCACGAGATCAGTTCACCTTCACTCATACATTCCACGAGATCAGTTCACCTTCACTCATACATTTCTCGAGACCAGTTCACCTTCACTCATACATTCCTAGAGATCAGTTCATCTTCACTCATACATTTCTCGAGACCAGTTCACCTTCACTCATACATTCCTAGAGATCAGTTCATCTTCACTCATACATTTCTCGAGACCAGTTCACCTTCACTCATACATTCCTCGAGATCAGTTCACCTTCACTCATACATTCCTCGAGATCAGTTCACCTTCACGCATACATTACACGAGATCAGTTCACCTTCACTCATATATTCCTCGAGATCAGTTCACCTTCACTCATATATTCCACGAGATCAGTTCACCTTCACTCATACATTCCACGAGATCAGTTCACCTTCACTCATACATTCCACGAGATCAGTTCACCTTCACTCATACATTTCTCGAGACCAGTTCACCTTCACTCATACATTCCTAGAGATCAGTTCATCTTCACTCATACATTTCTCGAGACCAGTTCACCTTCACTCATACATTCCTCGAGATCAGTTCACCTTCACTCATACATTTCTCGAGACCAGTTCACCTTCACTCATACATTCCTAGAGATCAGTTCATCTTCACTCATACATTCCTCGAGATCAGTTCACCTTCACGCATACATTCCTCGAGACCAGTTCACCTTCACTCATACATTCCTCGAGATCAGTTCACCTTCACTCATACATTTCTCGAGACCAGTTCACCTTCACTCATACATTCCTAGAGATCAGTTCATCTTCACTCATACATTTCTCGAGACCAGTTCACCTTCACTCATACATTCCTAGAGATCAGTTCACCTTCACTCATACATTCCTAGAGATCAGTTCACCTTCACTCATACATTCCTAGAGATCAGTTCACCTTCACTCATACATTCCTAGAGATCAGTTCACCTTCACTCATACATTCCTAGAGATCAGTTCACCTTCACTCATACATTCCTAGAGATCAGTTCACCTTCACTCATACATTCCTAGAGATCAGTTCACCTTCACTCATACATTCAGTAAATGTTACATTGAGACGTTAACCCAAACCGCCTTGATTCACATATTCTCCTTTGTTTTCACCTGCCTGTTGCCGGTCACCTGTCGTCCCTGGTCGTGTAGCCTCAACATGTACAATCAACTGGCGCAAGAGACCGGGCAGGAGACGGGCTTGCACCTGTGTGGCTCCATCAGGCTGGCCACTACACCCGCCCGCGTCGATGAGATGAAGTAAGTTTGTGTTTGAACAAGAAAGTGAATGAGAGGCTAAGAAAGACACGTTCTCTCTCTCTCTCTCTCTCTCTCTCTCTCTCTCTCTCTCTCTCTCTCTCTCTCTCTCTCTCTCCTCTCTCTCTCTCTCTCTCTCTCTCTCTCTCTCTCTCTCTCTCTCTCTCTCTCTCTCTCTCTCTCTCTCTCTCTCTCTCTCTCTCTCTCTCTCTCTCTCTCTCTCTCTCATACACACACCCACACATACACACACACACACACACACACACACAAAAAAAAACACACACACACACACACAGGGAAAGACAGACCACCTAGTTTGGAGCCTGGGGTCTGTATGGTCTGTGGTTTCTATGTAATGCTTTGTAATTCTCTCTGACCACACGTCCCCATCCCAGGTACCAGATGTCTCGCCATAGCCAGGACGCCCCGCTGTGCCTTCTCACCACAGAGGAGGTCCTTCAATACGTGCCCATCGCTAACGTGGACAAGGTGAGTAGCCTGTCCTATAAGTCCAAGTCATTTAGTGTTCAGTCCTCCTCTTCACTCCAACCCAGCCAAG
Organism: Chionoecetes opilio; assembly: GCA_016584305.1. NCBI lineage: Eukaryota > Metazoa > Arthropoda > Malacostraca > Decapoda > Majidae > Chionoecetes > Chionoecetes opilio. The sequence goes on from JACEEZ010003007.1 coordinate 88,416, forward strand.
GACATACTTATTTTAGTGGCTTTGAGAGACTTTTGCTTATGTTTCCTACGGGTAGTTAACTCCATTTCTTTGCCAGTATTTTTATTTCATTCATCCCTTAAGTCTTATTTTTGTTACATGGATAGCATTGCTAAACTTTTTCCGTTATTTTTTCAAGGTTTAGCGTACTTATGTGCATGTTTATGGTTAGTTTATTTTTCATACAACATTGATCTGCTTTATCTTTGTTACCGTATAATTATAATCTTGCCTCACCTTCATTTAGAATAATTTTGTCCTCGCCATATATGGTTGCGTTTATCTTTGCTGTGTATTTGTTTCTATTTGTGTTGACCTTATTTCGTCCTCAAATACCAAAGCTACTGAGTAGCTTTTTCCTTTACAACGAAAAATCAAGCATGTCAAGTACCTTTTTGTGGCATGAATAAATTATTATGAGACAGACAAAGCTGTGTCCAAAGGTAAAATGACACCTTTATATTGTCTTATTGTAATGGGGAGATAAACATGAATTGACTCCTAATTCCAGCGAAATAGGCTAGAAATAAAAGAAGATAAGATAAGATACTTTGATCCTATCTAGACACTTTGCAAGTACCAACGACAAGGTTATTGACTATACAAAGCGCCACCACGCCAGGACGAACCTGGGGGGCTCGAACCGCTGACCGAATGCAGGGACGCTGCACGCGAGCCAACAGCTCTACCAACCGAGCCACCCTGACGGGTAGATATAAAAGAAGCAAATTTTTTTTTATTTAAGATTGAAATCGAACTAAAGAAATTAAAGAAGGAAGGTAGGAAAGAAGGAAGGAAACCACATTACCGTAATGGTCTGTCCGGTAACTTAACAACAACTTAATCAAACGCTCGATAGTTTGTCAGAGAGGACTCAATGGGGTGGTGATATGTAACTCGCAGTCAGCCCTTCAGTCTCTACGGCTCCGAAACCTTGTTCCCAAATTGTTTTACAAGTCTTGACTCTGTTAACGGTAGTGTTTGAACGTTCATTGGATATCATTTTTTGGTGGATCCCTTCACATGTGGGCCTCTCCCACAGCGACACAGTGGACGGTTTGGCGAAGGCAGCCTGTGGTCTGCCGCCCACCTGTCACGGGCCGTCACCCTCTCTGCTCTGTTATTGGGCAAGGCTCCGCTCGGACGCTCTGCTCTCCACAGCCCGTTCTAGGGACACCCAGAGAGGCGATAGTGTCTCGATCCAACACTATGACGTTATCCGTGCACACAGTTATAAGTATCGTCGTCGGGGCCTCATGGTTCGCAGGCACAATGTGGTCTCGGCTCGACTGCGGCTTGGTTACCGGCCCGTGTGGCAAGTTGCTGGTATGGCCGAGGAGCCTCACTTTACATCCTGCCAACTGTGTGATGCACCTTCCAACACTTTGGCACACTATTGCCTCCACTGTCACGTGGTACGTGACATGCTGCCGCGAGGACTGCCGCTCACGGAAATATGCCGCTTCCTGCTCGTGCACGACAACTTGGACACCATCCCTGTTCGCCACCCACGATTCGGTGGCTGCTGAATAGTGCCCTGCAGGTCACTGTGCTTCCTTTTGTTGTGTGTATTGTGTTTTGTTGTGTGTGTCTTTGTGTGTGTAACAATGTGTATTGGGCTTCATGTTTCTTGTCTTGTCTTGTCATGTTTCATGTTTATTATCCTTATGTCCTGTGTCATTTACTTTGTTCACTTGTGTATTTGAGTGCCTGCCGCCTGTGCATGGGCGTAATAAATTAATAAAAAAATAAAAAAATTTAAACGCTCGATAGTAAATACGATAGAAAGTTGAAGGTAAAAAAATAGACGGGGAAATCTTAGACACGTGCGAAAGAGAATAGCTTCGTAGCACATGTCACCCCTGCTTCAGTAAAAAGATAAAAGCTGGTCAGCTGGTCCATAACAGTGTCCTGAAACACTTAAAGTAATCGTCCAGACCATTTCATCATTCCTGATTTAATGCAATCAAAATATAGCCATTATCGAATATATCAATAATTTGTTGTCACTTTTTGCATCCAGTCAGCCGTTTTTAAATAATCCGCAATCAAAATCTGCAAATTCCCCGAGCTTCCAAAACGCTCCTGACGACTAGCAGACGACGCACCATGGCTCGGTGACGTCACAAAAAGCAGTCCCCTCTCCACGCAGTAGTCCAGAAGCACGTGAAACAGAAATAAATATAGTACATGAAGAATTTTGGGTGCTTCTGATATATATTTTTTGCGATATGGCACATACTTGCATCCTTTATAGGTGCAGCAAGAAAGCTGTGCCTTTCCAGAGTGCTTAACACTCGTTTCCGACCGATACGGCCACGATCAATGTGTGGAGAATGTTTGTGCGCCGTGCAGAAGCAGGCTGCGTGATGCAGATTGTCGATCTCCCGTGACGGCATCAGCAAGTTCCGCGCGGTGACTGGAACGGGGCTGATTTTTTCCCCGCGCTTTTTACAAAAGTCGTGATTTCACGGAAATAAGGGGTGGAAATGAATTTTTTTTTGTGTGGATTAGGTGTTTTGAATGAACATTCAACATACTTGTGGAAAGAAAATATGGGTCTGGCATATTACTTTAACATGAAACACTCTACAAATCGTCAAATTCAAGGTTCATGGAGAGATGAGGGATGGAGCGTGACTCCCTATACTACTCTGACCTTGTTGCAGATTATTGGACTTGATACGGGAGGTGTCTGTGTGTTTGAAAATAGTCGTGTCTTTTGTAATAACTTGTACGGCGTTAGCTAGTCCTTGCAATGTAGATAAAGCCACTGTCTGCGGCATTCTTGGTGAACATGCAAATTAACGTCTGCATGAATCTTCTCATTAAAAACCTAATAGTGGTGGTGTTTAAAAACCTTGATAAAATCCTCTTAACCGTGTGTTGTTTCAAGACCAGATTGGCGCGGTGATAACCACTGAATATGTGAGTGTCTGGTATATGACCCAGATTGGCGCGGTGATAACCACTGAATATGTGAGTGTCTGGTATAGCGTGACTCCCTATACTACTCTGACCTTGTTGCAGATTATTGGACTTGATACGGGAGGTGTCTGTGTGTTTGAAAATAGTCGTGTCTATTGTAATAACTTGTACGGCGTTAGCTAGTCCTTGCAATGTAGATAAAGCCACTGTCTGCGGCATTCTTGGTGAACATGCAAATTAACTTCTGCATGAATCTTCTCATTAAAAACCTAATAGTGGTGGTGTTTAAAAACCTTGATAAAATCCTCTTAACCGTGTGTTGTTTCAAGACCAGATTGGCGCGGTGATAACCACTGAATATGTGAGTGTCTGGTATAGGCCAGATTGGCGCGGTGATAACCACTGAATATGTGAGTGTCTGAGTGGCTGGTTGGGGTTACGGATTACCACGACCGAAAACTGTGATATGTGAAGCGTTAACTTTTAATCATATTTGCGATACATTAGAAAGCGCTAGGAAATTAGGAAATTAGAAATTCAGTATTTGAAATTTGGTGGTCTAAAGAGGGAAAAATTATGCTAATATGTTTGCTAGTGAATATACATTTCACCTATTACTCCCAATTCTATATCCAGCAGTACACATCATCTAGTACAATATGTCCCTAATACAACTTGTAATAGCTCAGGACGGAAAAGATCATCTCAAAGTTGTAGGATCCGTGCTTTCTACATACACTCTATAGTTGGTGGAGTGGCCGAAGGTGGTGTTGTCTGTAAATCCAATAGGGTGTGTTTCTTAGATCCTGATGGGCCTGTACAGCCCCTATGACGGCCACGTGGACCCTTACTCGTTAACGCAGGCCATCGCTAAGGGCGCCCGCAGGTAAGGGTCTTGAAGGGCCTGGGACTGCCTGTAATGTTGAAGGGATGTTTGTGATAGTATTATTGTTTGCCTCATAAGTAGAACCATTAGAAGTATTATTTTTAGTAGTAGTAGTAGTAGTAGCAGTAGTAGTAGTAGTAGTAGTAGTAGTAGTAGTAGTAGTAGTAGTAGTAGTAGTAGCAGTAGTAGTAGTAGTAGTAGTAGCAATAGTAGTAGTAGTAGTAGTAGTAGCAGTAGTAGTAATAGAAGTAATGGTAGTAGCAGTGGTTACAGTTGTAGTAGAAACATAATAACATGACTACAACATTTCTTCGCCTCTCCCCTTCCTGACGCGACGGTGCCCTTGTGTGTGTATGGCCGCAGGTATGGCGCCAAGATAGTGCAGGGCGCGGGGGTGGAAGGTCTGAGGCTGCGTGAGGACGGCAGGTGGCTGGTGTCCACCACCCAGGGGGACGTGGTGGCTGACAGGGTGGTGAACGCTGCAGGTACGTGAATGCCTAGGTGTGTGTGTGTGTGTGTGTGTGTATGTGTGTTGTGTGTGTGTGTGGTGTGTGTGTGTGTGTGTGTGTGTGTGTGTGTGTGTGTGTGTGTGTGTGTGTGTGTGTGTGTGTTTGAGAGAGAGAGACACAGAGAGAGAGAGAGAGAATGAGAGAGAGAAAATGAGAGAGAGAGAGAATGAGAGAGAGGGGGGGGAGGGAAGAAACGTACACATGGCATCGGATACACAGGTGTGCAAACAAGTGTGGCTGTGAAAGGCTTGCCTCGTCAGCCGTCATGGAGGCGGAGGGAAGGGGGGATGGATGAGTCACGACACATGCCTTTCCCTGCCTCGTGGAAATCTGTAAAAAAATCATCCTTTGGTTACAATGAGGCATTACAAGGTTGCTGTACAAATATAGCAAACCATCTTGATGCGTTTATAAACTCCATAATCACCTCTATATGATCTGAGTAGTTTTGAGTTAAAGATGATAGAAGTACAGTCATCTTAAAATGTTCTTTTAAAGACTTATACTGCAATGTTTACTTATATAAACTAAAAACCCGTTCCTAACTAGGTATTATTTCGTTTCTTTGCATCCTTTAAATAATCAATCCATATCTATATCTCATCGTGTACATCTTATCAGTCTTGAGTATTTTGAGACATTGAACTTGGCCGGCAAATTGAAAATTGGAATGCTGAGAAACGAAAGTTTACCCATACTTAGTTACCCAGTTACTTAGAATCACTTTGAATTGCTTACGATTGTGTACTTGACTCAAGCAACGTATCTTCCATTTCCCTCGATGCTTAGGTTTCTGGGCTAAGGAGGTCGCTAAGATGGCTGGGTCAGATCTGCCGCTCGTGCCTAACCACCACCAGTACCTCGTGACCTCCACTGTGCCCGAGGTGAAGGCGCTCAAGAAGGAGTTTCCCGTCCTGAGGCACCTGGAGGGCTCCTTCTACCTGAGGATGGAGCGAGACGGTCTCCTCATAGGGCCTTACGAGTCTTCGGAAACTATGCAGCAGTGTAACGACTGGGTGACCAACGGTGTGCCCAAAGGTACTACACACACACACACACACATTATCTATTATACATATTCATGAAATGCAACACTTTCCAATATAGTGTCGTGTGTTGTTTCCAGTATAGAATGACTTGATCCGGTTACAGTTTTTCTTTTCATATTTGTATCATGAAATCTTATGCTTGGTAAAAATAGAATATCAAAAGCCAAATTACTAAATAAACCCACTCGTAGGGCGACGCTTGAGCCTTCAGGTGTTGCCATTGTTCACTCGTATACCTGAGACACATTCCCTCGCCTTTACCCTCCGCCTCGTTGCTTCAGGATTCGGTAAGGAGTTGTTCGATCCTGACCTTAACCGCATGGAGCCGCATCTCGAGATAGCGATGGAACTGATCCCGAGTTTCGCCAATGCCAGCATCCAGAGTGTGGTGAACGGGCCCATCACCTACACCCCAGACTTGTTGCCTCTCTTGGGACCCGATCTGCTCCCCAACATGTGGGTGGCAGCAGGCTTCGGGTGAGTCAGGGCTGAGAGGGTCTAGACATATTTTTTTCGGCTAGATTTAGGGCTCTGGTGAGAAGGACTGTAAATGTGTTCTTGGTACAGTAAGTAATAGGCTGAGAGAGTGATTCTTGGGCTGGGAGTGGATGAAAATACGTTCATTGTCTAAGTTTCGGGCTTTGAAAGTGAGACGTGCATAGACTATGAAGGGGATGAGGATATGTTCTTGGATGAGTTCAGGCTCTTAGTGTCTTATATAATGTAGTATGAAAAAGTATGATCTTGGGCCTGAGATGTGTGTGCGTGTATGTTTTTGAATGAGTCATTAGCGAGTAAGGAATTTGAAATGAGTCAGGTGTAAAGTGGATGTGTTTTGGAAGACTGAAGTATTGGGAAGGGATACATGGTGAGTAATGCGACACCGGGAGGGAAAATTTTATGGAATGGGTCAAGGGTGATGGCTGGAGTCTTTTATGCGAGGCACAGGCTTGGTAGGATGTGTTGTCAGCTTGTGTAATACAGTGTTTAATTGATATATTTTAAACATTATACATTATACAATGTATTGAGGCTAGAAATAGAGCTAATAGGGTGTTAGGATTCATTACCAGAAGTGTTAAAAGTAGAAGTGCTGAGGTTATTCTAAAGCTATATTTGGCTCTCGTCAGACCTCACCTAGACCAGGGTTCTTCAAAATACGGGTCGCGACCCAATACTGGGTAGCAAGCTGTTGGTCAGTGGGTCGCAAAGTCGTAAACAGATCATTATATAAATGTAATCATTATGAAATCCAGTTAAGGAGAGAGAGAGAGAGGAGAGAAGAGGAGAGGAGAGAGAGAGAGAGAGAGAGAGAGAGAGAGAGAGAGAGAGAGAGAGAGAGAGAGAGAGAGAGAGAATGCCGCTGGGAGAAGGCAGGACTTATACGTATAATCTTCATTTGTCAATAAATCAATACAATTTGTCTCTAATTACGTAGTTACAATATTTTACACAGTACTTTTACATATTTTTAGAATACTTTTAATCGATAAAATTTAAGATATGTATGTGATTGTAATAAAAAATCACAACGGAGATAGAAAGTAGCAACATACGCCCAATAGGGTCGTGAATGTAATGCATAAATTCAAACTGGGTCGCGATGAAAAAAGTTTGAAGAACACTGACCTAGACTATGCGGTTCAGTTTTGGTCTCCACATTACAGGATGGATGCCTTGTTATAATCAGTGCAGAGAAGGATGACCAAAATTATTCAAGGGATGCGTAACTTTAGTTATGAGAAGAGATTGAAGCTATTAAAGTTACACTTACTCGAGAGACATTAAGGCGACGCCGCGACAGTGTTCCCCGAGCCGTCGGTGGCAGTGCACGCTCGCTCCGTGTTCACCTCGCTAGGCAGTGGACATGCCCACCCGTGGAAAGTTTTGCTGCTGGTGTTTCACGAGTTTTGTGCCAACACCTCTGCCCTTGTTAGAGTCGCTTCAGAAACCCCACCAAGGCGAACCCTGAAGGTTGGGCGCGTAGGCCTATTACATGAGGGGCCCCTTAGGAGGGGTACTGGAAAGGTCTGTGGAGAGGGTCCGCAGGGACTCTGATAGGCCAGGCTCAGTCCCGAGAGGGGCAGTGTCAGGGCTGGTACGACGCCGTTTAGACGGCGGCCAGTTTAGCCCTCCTGACGCTGTAGGATAGTTGCTGGACGAGTTTACCATCGCCCGTCAGGTAGCTGTGTTTCTGCCTTTGTGGCAGTCTGTTTTTGTTAGGTTTTTATTTAGCTTTGTTTCTGCCTCGTGCAGCTTTGGGTTGTAGGCGTTATTTTCTGAGTCATGCCCCACACTGAAGGCATGGCCAAGTTCCACTCTCCTCGCCCTGCGTCAGGAGGAAAACTATCGCCCAGTGATAGATCAGTGAAGCATGCTTCGAGCCACCCTCGCATAACAAGACAGTCTGTTGCTTCACACCGCCTCTCTCCTGACGTCACCGCCGCTCCTACTCCTGCCACTCACCCTGGCAAGGCCCCTGCTCGCCCTAGCTCCTCCAAGAAAGCTGCTGCTACCCGTGCTTTCACTTCTGCTGCTTCGACAAATGCTGATTGCCCTGAACAAGGGGTTCATTGATGATGTTACTGCCTCTGCTTTGAACCACCCTTGCAGACCGAAACAATCTGATGCCCCGTTCCGCCCATCTTCTGAGACGCTGCCACTATTACTGCTCGCACTGCTCGCCCTGGCTCGACCCATGCTCGATCTGGAGCTGCTACAAAAACTCCTGATGCCCCTGCTTCCACTTCTACTGGTTCAGTTAATGCTGGTTCAGGCTCTACGAAACGCTTCCGCACCCACGACCTATCCTCGGCCAGTTCTACCTCCTCCATTCACCCCACCAACCCTGCCCTTTCCTCGGCCCCAACCCCGTCAAACAAGCACCGACGTATCCATGAGCTTATTGAAGTAGATGATAACACTGCCTCCTCTGGTACCGAGGATGATGACTCTGACTTCATCTTAGTTGAGAGCAGGAACAAAAAGAAGAAGCGTCCTCATGTCGTCAATGCTCCACCTACTGACGCCCACCAGACCCCTCCATACTCTCAACGCAGCCACTGCTGATTCCGCTTCAATCCCGCCATACCGCTCATGCCCACAGCCTCCCCATCGCGAGCCCCATTCAATGTCTGTGTCATCCTCTCCTCATCAGCGCTCACCTTTCCCGACTATTCAGGTACCTCGGAAGCAAGGCTTCGACACCAGCTTCGATACCGTGGCAGCGCTGGAAGAAACTTTCCCGGACTTGAAAGTTCGCAACCTGGTAGGGACGGATCTGTCGTCCGTTTTGGTGCCCCTGGACGAGGAGTCCTTCCTGCTACTGGAGGACACAGCCTTAGATCAGGATGCTCCTGTGAAATTAATCAAACTCGACCCACAGACAAAGATGACCAAAGCAATAGTCATGGGGTACCCCCTACGCCTAACCCCCGCCTTCCTCCTACGCAACCCACAGGTCGAGTCAGCGACGAAGTGCCAAAGCCTTCTCTATGTAAAAGCCTGAGTCTGGGAGCGCGGGATGGACGTGACGTCACGAGCTGAGTCTGCTCCGCGAGTCAGTAGGAGCCGAGCTTTCAGCATGTGAGGATGTACGGGCGGTATAAGATATACTGTTATCTTTGGAAATGTTTGTTCTATAATATTATCAAATAAAAAACCGTAAAACACACTAAAGAAATGCCATTATGAGACTCTCAAGAAATATGCATGAACTTAAACTCTTCGCCATTTAATATTTTACTCGCAAACATTTTACATGGTGAATACCAATAGAAGCGGAATTTAATTAGCTTTCCATTGTTATATTTTGTTTTCTGATAAATGAATTAGAACCATACATACATTAGCGTTAACTAAATAAATAACATCATCAAACGGGAAAAATTACCCGATTTCATGACCTTTTTTGTTAGTTAACGCTAATTTATGTATGGTTCTAATTCATTTATCAAAAAACGAAATATAGCAATGAAAAGCTAATTAAATTCCGCTTCTATTGATATTCTCCATGTAAAATGTTTTTGAGCAAAATATTAATGGCGAAGAGTTAAGTAATCATACTGTGAGTCTCTACTTTCTTAGTTGACGGTTTATTGTAATTTATAGCACAAACATTTCCGAGATGACTATTCTTTAATCCGATAACCAGTATTGGTACATACCCATTCATATGTTGTTTATTACGCTTTTCATGCGCTAATCTTTCGAAACAAATATAGAATGAAGCGCATTAACCGCTTCCTGATATCTCCTGTAAAAGTTTTCGGATTAAATGCGAAGGTTTAAGTCATTGCATCTTTTGGAGCCATAAGGCATTTCTTATGTTTACGGGTATTGACAATTATAGAACAAAATTTCCGAAATAACAAATCGACTGATAACAAAATAAAGAGGAAATACGTCGGGGACCTCGTACGTACCCCGCCTTCTCTCCTAGCGCAGCCCAAGTTCGAGACGCCGGCAGTGCCTGACCGCCCGCACCCAGGACGACACCCGGCAAGTGCTTGTGACAATAGGTGGTCCCATCCCGACTTCCATCACCATAGGGAACTGGGGCATGTATTACCTCCGACCATACACTGTAAAGCCACTCCGCTGCTACAAATGTCAAAAGTACGGGCACCACCAGAACAGCTGTACGCGTGTGACAACGTGCCGGATTTTCAGTGGCCCCCACGAAACGCGTGGACTAAACGCGTGGACTAGAACTTATCCAGTGCCTGGACAAGTTCTAGGCCAAACAGGAAGTACGGCACAGATGCCCCCCATGCCTGGAACCCACAATGCCCTGTCCGTCTTCACGAGTAAATTGGGGACGAAAAAAACAGGTAGAGTGGGTGCGAGAACAACAACGTACCTCCACAGCACCAGCACCTGCCGGGACCTTTGTGTGGGGTCAACAACGCCGCCACCAAGCATCCTCCCCTCCTCTAGCATCGGGAGAGATTCCCCCTCTCCCGCCCAGCCAGCCATCTACTTCCACCAACATGCCGACTCCTCCTCGGCCGCAACGCAACCCGCGTCACCGTTCCCGCACTTCAGCACCCAGACCCCGCAACGAGGCTCCCACTCTTTACATCGCCGAGGACCAACTCCGGATTTTCGGAAAGGAGCTAGCACTCGGCACTGCCACCGCCGTGGCTACGTCACTCGGGGCCTCGCCAGACACAGAGTCACTGGAGAACGCGATCGAGGCGATAGCGGAGAGGTGCCTCTCCCTTCTCCTCCCCCCTATAGCCGCGCACGCTCCAACTACACCGTGCCCACAAGAGCAGCAAGCAACCACAACGCCTCTGATCTTCCATCCCTCCAGCCAGCCGACAGATTATCCATCGCAGGCATCCACATCCTCCAGTGGAACTGTTTAGGAGCCCGAGATAAACAAGCTGTTCTCATGGGAGTCATTGTCACTGAACCGGTTGACGTCATCCTCCTGCAAGAAACACTTCTTCCTGTATCGTCTAACTTCCGCCTCCGGGGATTTCAGTCCTTTTTGTTGCCAAGGGTTCCGGGAAGCATATTCACCAATTGTATTCCGGTCCCGCACTCAGATTCAAGTGTGCGAAATGGAGGAGTTTTAAGGCAGACCCAAAGAAAACCCGTGCGCAGCAACACACCGTATGGTGGAAGAAATTTGTTTTTACTCTGTCCTACTAAGTATAGCCTGGGTTCTTATATGTTTATTTGTTGTGTATTTACATATATTGTTAAGATAATAGCAGCAAATGGGCGCAAAAGGCGTAAAAGATAATTATGTTTACGGGGATAAATAAGTTGAGAACGGCTCAAAAAGAAATTTCAAAACAATATATCGAAAAACTTGTCCAGATTCGTAATCAGTACGTACGAAAGCTAATAGGAACCAAGTGTCATCAAAATCTGGGGCCAAAAAAAATTTGGCCAAATTTTGAAGGCAAATGAAATCTGCCCCTAGGTGGGCGCGATAACGAAAAAAATTATCACGATAACCGATAAATCGATAACTATAACCTTATCGGCGATAACCGATAATCGATAACTGGCGATAAATGTATCGCCCGATAAGGCGATAACCGATAAATCGATAAATCCAAAATTCCGATACTAGCGATAACGATATTGATATTTTAAATAAAAAATCTTAAATGCTATCAGTAAACTGTTAGAAAACCCTTTAAAAGTTAGAAAAAAATCATCAAAGAACGCGTAAAACCGAGAGCGCGCAGGAGCAACATCTCCCCGTCCGACAGCTGGTGAGAGGCTGAAGCTGAGCGAACGTTTTGAGAAGACGTCAAGACGGTTAGCTGGGTTTAGACCGTTGTTCGGTTCCCAGCTCGGACCTACCTATTTCTGCCTCCAAGGCACGCGCGGCTCGCCTCTGTGCTAAACTGGAACCAAAAAAAAAAATCGGTTATCGCTAGTTTGGAACCAAAAGTATCGGCGATACCGATGAATCGATAACGCGGGGAAAACATTATCGGATAACCGATAACCCGATATCTTTATCGCGATAAATTATCGCGATAATTTATCGCGATAACGCCCACCTATGAATCTGCCTTGGAAAATGTCGTGAGAAACACATTTTCATGAATATCTCAAGAACCGTAGCAGCTAGGTGAAAACGGTATAGAGTTTAAACGATTCAGCCTGCGACTGTGGTCCCTCTGGTATAAATAGATTAAAATTGTATCAATAACTAATCAAATAAATCAAAGTTTTGTAAAGGTAAAAAACTCACAGTAAAATTTGGAAGACTTGGAAGTGGACAATATTTGTGAGAATCAATGTGCAGACATCACACAATTCGTCGCAACTAAAAAAAGTAAGAAATACTAACATGCTAAACAGTTTGTTGTATGAATTAGGGAGTGATGTCTGCACCACAGGAGCTGGTCGTGGAAAAATTCGCTGCCAACCAACATCCATTGCACGACGAGGGCCAAGAAGACCTAGAGGCGCAGCCCCTCTTGGAAAAGGACGCCGACCCAGTTGTTTATCAGCGAATACCAAATCAAAACGGCCACGAGATTTGTCCACCAACATTGCGGTCGCAATGCCAAGTCGCATGGAAGTGGCCATTAGCATAATGTATATTTATATATACTAAGTGCATGCTGAATTAATATGATGTGTATTTTTACTATGAGAACATTCATTTATTAATTCCAACACATTGCGATCTGCGTGTCTGCACAACGTTCATGTCACTAACTTAGACAATAGCGCATTGAGACTTAAATTATATATATATATATATATATATATATATATATAGAGAGAGAGAGAGAGAGAGAGAGAGAGAGAGAGAGAGAGAGAGAGAGAGGAGAGAGAGAGAGAGAGAGAGGAGGAGAGAGAGAGAGAGAGAGAGGAAGAGAGAGAGAGAGAGAGAGAGAGAGGAGAGAGAGAGAGAGGAGAGAGAGAGCTAAATGTATTAACGTATTGTTAAGCATATGATACATCCTAGATAAATAGATATACAAAGTACTATGAGTGAGAAAATTCATACATCTTATTGAGAAAATAAGTTGTTGCTATATTTCTTGTTTAATAAACTAAAAAAAATATTTTTTTGAAAAGTAAGAATCTACTGCTAGAAGTACAAACTTGCTATATTCAGAGAGAGAGAGAGAGAGAGAGAGAGAGAGAGAGAGAGAGAGAGAGAGAGAGAGAGAGAGAGAGAGAGAGAGAGAGAGAGAGAGAGAGAGAGAGAGAGAATATACGTACAGCAGGAATATACAAATACCCGTGCTCAACTTATTTATTCCTGTAAATATTTGTTACGCCCTTTTCACAAAAAAATATTCTTCTATGAGGAAATAATATATAACAAGTATTATTGCACATCGAAAGCTGTACAATTCTTATTAACAAGAATTTCACGAATGTATGAAAATACAAGTTTTCAACATTTTGGGGTTGCAAAATAAACTAAAAATCTGGCTTGATTTGGCGTTATCCATTTTACAATGAAACTATTGATCCTAGACGAAAATGACTTGAATAAATTATGTTCAGCTTGACGAGATCTATCCTATGCATATATCCGTTCTTTCTTGAGATATAATATAGCTATATAGTTTTTGAGATATAATAAGTTTTTTGACCTTTACAAAACTTTTATTTATTGGATTATTTATTGATGATATTTTAATCTGTTTATACCAGAGGGACCACAGTCGCAGGTTGAATCGTTAATACTCTATACCGTTTTCGCTTAGCTGCTACGGTTCTTGAGATATACATAAAAATGTGTTTTTTCACGACATTTTCCAAGGATTCAAAATCCTTCAAAATTCGGCCAATTTTTTTGGGCCCAGATTTTGATGACACTTGGTTCCTATTAGCTTTCGTACGTGCTGATTACGAATCTGGACTTAGTTTTTCGATATAATGTTTTGAAATTTCTTTTCGAGCCGTTCTCAGCTTATAACCGTTATAGTTCTCCCCGTAAACATATCTTTTACGCCTCTTGCGCCCGTTTGCTGCTATTATCTTAAAAATATATGTAAATACACAACATATAAACATATAAGAACCTAGTCTATACTTACGTAGGACAGAGTAAAAGCAAATTTCTTCCACCATACGGTGTATTGCTGCGCGCACGTTTTCTTTGGGTCTGCCTTAAAACTCCTCTATTTCCCACATTTGAATCAGAGTGCGAGAGCGGAGTACAGTTGGTGAATATGCTTCCGGTAAACAGTCGAGGCTGCGCGATTCTGGTCAGGCACCACCGGGCATTGACTGCGGGGAAGGTGGGGAAGTTCAGGCGGTTACTATAAATCTCCCTGAACTTGTCATAACCATCTACAATATTTATAACCCTCAGCATGCCTCGCTGAACGTCCATGAACTTTTTACCAGAGCTTCCGGGGATGCTTTCGTCATTGCAGGTGATTTCAACGCCCACCACCCGTTTTTGTCCTCTCCCTCTGCTAGGAACGTTCCCAGGCACCATCTATACAACACCCTCTCTAAAATCGGTGGCGTTGCTTTCCTTAACGACGTCTCCTTCCCTACCCACGTTTACAATGGTCGTTTAGACCTGACATTCATATCCACCGCTTTGGTTCCCCGCACCTCTTGGAGCATATACCCATCTCTCACCAGTGACCACTTTGGTGTTCGTATCCACCTTGACACCACCACTCTCCCTCCTCCTCCACCACCCCCCCGCGCCCATATTAATATCAAGCGCGCGGACTGGCACAAGTTCACTGCCATGTCAGAGGCTACCCTCACCACCATGCCCACTCCCACATCCCTCCAACATCATGAGGCCCAAGTCATTCGTGGACTGTACATTTCTGCCGACAAGACCATTCCACGCTCCCGTACACCCACCCGTCATTTTCAGGACCGTTGGTTCTACGGGCCCCGCGTAAAGGAGCTTAATCATCGTGTCAATACAGCCCGAAAACTCTTCAGATTTCATCCCAGTCCCGACAGTAGAAAGTACCTCCTCTCTGTAGTAAGACAGGCTAACAAAAAAAGACCACCCTCAGGGATGAGGAGTGGCTCCAGTGGTGCCGGCTACTGGGCTCTCACCCTAATGTTCGGGAAATGTGGCGCGCCGCGCAGGGTCCGTCCCAGTTACCGCCCCAGTGCTCCTCCTACTCCCTCTCACCCAGATCCTCAAGGAGAAGCTGAGAGGTTGGCGGCCCTCTACGCCTATCGAGCTTCCCTTGAACAACTACCACAGGCTACCAGGGAGAGAGTCCAAACGCTTGAGGTGGCTAGAACACACAGGTCGAGGCGGCATGTCTACAGGAGGATGAGCAGATCCACCCTTTCTTTCAGATCAAACCCTCCTAGGGTTTGTTAGGAAAAAACAAGGTACTGTCACATTCCTTGATCTTGAAAAGGCCTACGAATTGGCTATCCCCACCATCATTTTAGGCCTCCTAGCTCGGCGAGGGATCGGGGGCCGTCTCCTCACCTGGGTGCGCTCTTTCCTAACGGGCCGCTCCGCCCAAGTTCTCTTTCAAGGAAGTGAGTCTTCACCACACCCCCACCAACTCGGGACACCCCAGGGCAGCATACTTAGCCTCTACTTTTCAACATCCTGATGGCGGAGCTGGCTTCTAGACGGTATGACCAGCATGTCCAGCTGTTCATTTACGCAGATGATCTGGTCATCGCAGCAGTAGGGGAACACCACCTCCCCGGGGCTACACAGGCACTGGCCACAGTTCACGAAACGTGCAACGAACTTGGGCTTAAAGTGAATATCCACAAATCAAGGATAATGAGTTTTGGAGCTCCGCCACTGGACCGCCCGATTTCTATCGGCGGTCAAGACCTGCCCATTACCACATGCCACCAATACCTGGGGGTATGGTAGGACTCTATCTCACCTTCCGAGCACAAATCTCTTACCTAAGAGACAAAGCAGTGGGTCGCACCAATATGCTTAAGGCTCTCACGGGGCGGCGCACCAGAGGGCATCTTTCTCCGTACTCCGCCTCTTTTACATACAGGCAATAAGGTTGATGGTAGAATATTGCTCTCCATGCCTCGTCATCCTCCGATCTCCCTTCCTGCGGTCACTGGAGGTGATCCAGAATAATGCTCTTCGGTTGATACTGGGCGCCCAGCCCTGGACAAGGCTTGTTAACATGAGGTTTGAATGTGCCCTCCCGGCCCTTGGAGTACACGTTCAGGCCCGCACAGCTATAACAGTAGCCAAGCTTGCGCGTAAGAGACCAACCACACCCCTTACTCAGCAGCTTCGACAAACGCTACAACGACCCGCCTTAACAGCTTCTGGCAGTGACTGGATCCACGCAGCGGCAAACTCTGTCAAAATGCTCCGCCTCACTATAACAGTTTTCAGTATGCCCGACCTCCCCCATGAGTGTTTCGTCTCCCCCCCTTCATGGGATCCCCCGCTTACCTTCCACACTCCACCAGACGGTCTCCGTGCACATGCGCCTACTCCAGCCCGGCGTCAGTACGGACTACGTCAAATATCTCACCTAGAAAAACCCAATACTGCCTCCATCTTTACATACGGTTCAGCATCTCCTAATGGTTGGAGGTGTCGGCGCTGCTGCCATCGTCCACGGGGTCGCTCACACCTGGCGGCTGTCAACAGAGGCCTCTGCGTATCAGGCCGAACTTGTGGGCATTTTCGGTGCCCTCCAGTTGATGGTCAACGAAGCGGCTCACGTTATCATCCACAAAGACTCTCTCTCCGCCATCACCGCCCTGCAGCGTCAAAACACCTCTGAGAACACTAGGTTCATTACACACATCCTCCTTCTCGCCGCCACCATCAAGGCCCAACGGAGACACGTGACCATCAATTGGCTGCCGGCACACGTTAGAATCAGAGGGAACGAACGAGCAGACGGTGCAGCTCGCGAGGCGGCTGTTCTCCAGGATGTCACCTTCCCCGTCACTCTCAGCATATCACAGGTGAAAGTAATACTGAGGACAGTCTGTCACCGGCTTTTCCCGAGACGAGATTGCAGCGGAGGAAGGATCCCCGTCTGCTCTTTGGTATGCAGCGGTCACTTCCTACAAACGCCTCATTCTTCCCCCAACCATCTCTAGCCGAACAAGTGTTTGTCTCCATAGACTACGGCTTGGCTACAAAAGCCCTGAGTCTATGCGAGGCGACGATAACATCCCATGTGGCCACTGCCTCACCCCTTGTACCGCACCGCTGCTCCACTATACCTGCTCCACTGCCCCGCCACCACTTCTCTCCGTCGAGGACCAGTTGGGATCCGACACTTCCAACATGAATGGGAGGCCGCAGCCTGTGTGGTGGAGTCAACCCCACTACCCACATTACTCGCCATGGTGGATGCCTTTCCTCCACCCCGTTCATTCTTTTTTTTTCATACATTACGATTTGATGCCGATTACTGTTATAGTATTTTGCTAACTTCTTTTTCGGGCCCCCCAAGGCCCGAGCTCTTTCCATTACGGGTGGAGCAAATCTCAAACAACAACAACATAGAGTAAGGGGCGATATGATAGAAGTTTTTAATTGGAGAAAGGGATACAATAAAGGAGAGGTAGGAAATGTTCTTACGGCTAGTAACCAGGGTAGAACAAGAAGTAACGGGTTCAAGCTGGAAAAGCGTAAATTTAAAAAATAAATAAGGAAAAACTGGTTCACAAATAGGGTGGTAAGTGATTGGAATGGACTCAGTAGAATGGTAGTTAGTGCGGAGTCATTAGGGAGCTTTAAAAGGAGGCTAGATAATTTCATGGATAAGGATGAAAAGTTAATGTAGATAGTGTTAAGTAACAGGAACTACCTCGTGTAGGTCTCGCGGCCTCTTTTAGTTTCCTTATTTTCTTATGTTCCTATTTTTGTGGTGCCGTTAAGGATTAATTTTGATTTCATGTAATTACTGGTTTTGCTTTTTTTATTCATCCATCTCATAAGCTTTGTTATTTATATATTTATTTCATCAAGTATTCATGCATCGGAAAGATCTACGGAAATATGTCCATTTTTATTTCCAAGCAATCAATTATATTATGCAATTTATCAACTATTTCCTCATTCTTTTTTATTAATTGCATATTTTATTCACTGACCGAGTACACAATGACACAATTCACAAGATCACTTTGTCCACACACCTTATATAGGGGCAGCGCGTACCTCTGTGGGTAGTGGGTAGGACTCGCGATCTGGCAGTGGTGAGTTTGACCTGTGCCACAGTTTGATCTTGAGGAGTTAGCGCTCTCTTGGACCATGTGATCCTCTGGTAGAGTTAGCTTGTACGATTATTTGGGGAACCATACACACCATCACCTCTACAAACCCGTCTACAAAACCACACAAACGCTTTATCACACAGTAACACCTTTCGCGCGTATTTCAAAGTAGAAAGTCATGTTCTGCCTCGCCTCAGTACCACATTTGCCCCTCGCCACGCACAGCTACGGCATCGTGCACGGCGGCGGCATGGGCAAGTACCTGGCGGACTGGATCCAAAACGGGGAGCCGCCCTTCGAGCTGAACGAATGTGACCCGCTGCGGTTCAGCTCATGGACCACCGACGACTACGCGATGGCCAAGACGAGGGAGTGTTACGGCATGAACAACGCCATCGGTTACCCGCACGAGGAGAGATTTGCAGGTGCGTGTGTGTGTGTGTGTGTGTGCAAGTAAGTAAGTAAGTAAATAAGTAAGCAAGTAAGTAAGTAAATTTATTGCCATTAATAAATCATACATATCATATAAATATATTCACTGAATTCACTGGAGCTCTCTGATTGGCTGATGCATTGGTTGAGCCGCCGTTCTAATCCGGATATTTATCCGTTGATAATCCGGCCCTGGGAAACTTTTCGCATTATAAGAGCTCCTCATCCTGGATGGGCAGCCCTTCTAGTGCGGAATATTGCTCAGCAGCGTGTTACACCTGCATCGATGGTCGAAGGAGGTGATAATACGATAATACGATAATGATTGGAGGTACCAATGATGGTCCTAAGGGACACTCATCCACTCCCACGCGAAAGTTAAGACATCAATGGATATTATACTATACATAGTTATCTCGGTTTTGACCGGGGTTAGTGTGGTGGCTTATGGCAATGATCGTTACCTGCTGGCCCAAAGCACCAAATTTGGCATACATATACTTTGGGCCAAAGCAAAACTTTTTGGAGGGGGGTACCCAATTTTAAAGGTCAAGGTCAAGGTCAGGTCAAGGTTAAAGGTCAAACTTCGCTAATTACCGTCTTTAGCCATTTCCAAAATAATTTTCAACATAAAAACGTGCTGTCATTGCCTAAATTACCGTTAATGGACTTGAGGGAGTCATATCTAGCATTAAAGAGTTGTCTACATGGACTACCTCTATAAAGCACCACATGCATAACTGCACTCACCTAGATGAGGAAGGTACGTCATGCTTCACAGTCACCAAGGCATTGACATAGTGCTGTACACGCCAGACCAGCATTTTCGCATTTACAATTCCTAGCACACATGGGAACTGCCTTGCAGCCACACTTTATGAGTTCTCTACAAGCCACAGCAGCAGCTGGAAGCGTGGTCCAGATGGGATGCCACCCAGTGTCTGACTTGGACCAACCGAAACCATCTGGGCTAGGGGCAGCAATGACTGGTTTCAGACTCACTGTCCAGATACTGGCCTGGTACACACATCGGTTGACTTGTTGGAGCAGTGCATTCTGTGTTGGTGGTAGCCTTTCCATCAGTTTCACCCTGTTAGGAAAGAGCTCTTGCCGAAGGTCGTTAACCTTGCTGTGTTGAGTCGTGCTGTCGTACATGGCACAGGTGAACTGCTCAATTACACTGAATACCGGAGATGATGTGTCTTGAGGAACGAATGCTGAGGATGATGCTGCGGTAAACCCTTCTGTCACAGTTGGGAGTGATTTCCAGGTCATCCAGGCTGATTTCTTCCCTTTACCATTAAACTGGGATGTCACATCACATCCAGTAAAGGTATGGAAGAAGGGCAGCGCTCTACATTTGTCTTCACCAAGTTCCAGGCAGACAGAGTTAATGTGGTAGTACCGAAAGTGCCTCCGTGCACCAAATCCAACCCACAGATCCAAGTCAGGATACCGATTGACAAGACAATAGAAAACTCCTACAAGGATCACAACCACGTCCGTATCAACAGTTCTGACAAGAATGGATGTTGCACCTTTCCTCAGGGTATCGTACACATGCAGAGAAATCCTGCTGTCTGCCACCTCATGGTCACTCATGTCCATAGTACATCCAGGTTGATTGGGCAGAACTCTCTCTCCGGATGTAATGTATACCCATTTTTCAGGTGGGTAGACATGGTTGGCTACTTCTTCTGAGAGCAGAGCAAAAAGTTTCTCTTTGTTTGTGTCGTCCTGCAAGAATCCAACAAAGGACGCGGGAAGGTTGGCATTGCGAGACACCTTCCTCCGTACCCCCTTCCCTCGTTGCTTACGGGTTGTTGACTTCAAGCTGTCTGGATAGTATCTGTCCCATACAATGTCAATTCGAGTGCTGCTTTGCAGTTGTCTCTGTCCAAGGAATGAAGATTGTGTCACTGTATTTGCCAAACGTACACTTGTTTCCATGTGGCAGGATATGCACCATGGCAGCCCCATCGAAAATCTTCGCATCAAAGTGTGATGGTGGTTCTGGCTGGATGCTTGGGTTGATGCAAGCCAACAATTCTGATTTGTTTCCTGGTAGACGAAGTCTCCAATGCAGTGACAATGCTGGTGGCCAAGTGTGATTTTCATGTGAGAAAAATCCTCCAGGTTTGTGTCGCGGACCTGAGCAGCAATGAAGAGTTGGCTGAATAGGTTACAGTCACTCTTCATTTCCTGGACCTGGGTTGCCTTTCTGCTGGGAGTACTGGCGTGTGGTCGCTTGAAAAGTGGAAGTTTGTTTCTTTTAATTGTGCTGTGGATTGATTTCTCTCGTCTCACCAGCACATCACTGACATACCTTGAGTACTCCTCTTTGCCCAGTTGCTCCATTCTGTAGAGTGCTTCCACAACCTGTTCATCCATACAGTCATGGGTGTCAAGAAAAACGAGCTCCTTTGCTGTGTTCAAGAACGGGTTGCCCATTCATTCAATAACATCACACATATTGTTGACTTGTTTGTGGAATGTTTCCTGAGTGCCATGTCCTTGCTCGTGACTCTGGAAAGAAGGTTCTTCAGACAGGTTGCTCATCTCCTCAAACTCATCGAGAATCCTTGCCTGCTCAGGACCTGCAATCATCCATCGTTTCAAGGCAGCCGGGTTCGCGGTCAGGCCAACTGCACCACCGGAACCTTTCACTTTTTCATTTTTCTGCTCGTGTGCTTGGTCTAGTGGCATGGCTGAGAATGGTCGCTTACCCTTCAGGAACACCCAGTTTTTCTTGAACTGATCTCTGATTGCTGGTGGAAGAGTCTTCATGTCTTTGATGTGTACTGGTAGCCAACGAGAGTAATTTGTGCGATCAAGCGCGAAGAACCATGGTGCCAATGCTTCCAATACTTCTACATAGAGAGCGAAATTCTTCTCTCTGTGCGACCTCACAAAGATAAGCACCAACAGCTCCAGCTGAAGAATCCTGTCCCAGAATGCAAAGGTTGGACTGTTGTGTGTCATGTCAGTTCTCCAGTCTTCGAAAAGTATGCTGCCATCTGGACACATTTCATGAAAGGAATCACGCTGCAGCTTTGCAAGAGTCATGGCAGTCACCTGATGTGCATGCCGTGTTCTGGTTAAGTGGGCAGCCTTCAGGAAGGAGTCAGCGGTTCCAGCTGTAGCAACACTACTCTCAGTAAGGGCAGTACACCAACCAGATCCTTCCAAGAGATCCCCAACCATTCTCCACAATGCCATCTCAGTATGTAAGCCTCCCAGGACAACGACATATTCAGACTCACCTAGGCTTTCAGACCATTTCCACTGTGCATATTTGGCCAAAGCAAAGAGAGGCTGGTCCACCGTAATAACGGGTACTTGCCCAGGGTTTCGCACTGTTGTTATTTCTTTCAGTACTTCCATGCCGTGCTTGACCATAGCCATCGTTGCAGCCTTTTCATAGAAGAGTGGCAATAGGACACTTTTCCCAGGAATATCAGTGACTTCATTTTGGCGTGCAGAATGATGCGCGGCCCAAGCCATGATATCACCTTTTTCTAATTTGTCCTTTTCAGCTACTAGTATCCTTTCCTCTAACCACTGATTTTCCTCGCGTACTGCTTCACGTAGCACAGGTTCAGGTTCAGCGTCTTCCATAGCTGCTGCCTCTGTGACATTGACAGTGACTGTGTTCCAAGCGACAGCTGGAACTATTCGATAATTATCTGGAAGGGATGGATTTCTAGTTTGGGCCTGTGGTGGTATTTTGATGGGCTCTCTACTCGTTCCTGGGTTATTCTCTGCAGGAAACTGGAACACACTGATACTCGTGCCGTGGAATGATCCTGCAGCTGTTTGTGATGTTGGATTGTGATCCAGATTATCTAGCGCCCCTGCTGTGAACACACCGTCAAGGACTTGCACAGGGCATACCAAACCCTCCTCTTGGTATCGTTCACACACTGCATTTGTCAGCCAGTCTTCCACCTCTAACACTCTTTCATAGCTGACGCTGATTCTGAGTTCATGGAGATGAGTCAGCATGTTCTTGCTCCGGGTTTGAGTGTGGACACTCAAGCCTATGTACAAGGGAAGCGGTGGTTCTTTGGTCTTTTGGTGACGTGGTTTCTCTGCTACTTTGGGCTTTTCTTTGGAATTTAATCTAATCAGCTGGCATATTGGCAGACATGCTTGTGAATTTCTTGCTGTCTGCTCTTTGATGTTTGATCCATATAACAACATGGAGATCAAGACCTTGAGAGAACTTGGCACTGAATCATCTTGGCAATCTGGGGTGAAACTTCCATCAAATGTACGGAATTTTGTCTTGGAGATTTCTTGTCGTATTACCTTAGCCACGTGTACCATTGAGAGAGCGTCTTTCTCAAAATCACGAGAGTTCAACTCCTCTTTCAAGAGCTTTTGAAGGCCTTCATTAAAAACAAGGATTGTTTGCTTGCCAACTGATTGTTCCTGACACTGATCCTGGTAATGACCCAGAAGTTTTTTTTTCAGTCGTGTCTTATTCACCTGTTTCTCATACCCCAAGGCTGTAAAGCGAGTTACACACATTTTGTGCAGATCTGCTAATGGAAATATGTACTCCCCCTCCTCGACATTCGTTTCAATGAAAGATATTATTTCTGCGAATACCCTCGAGTCTGTCATTGATTGATCAGTTCAATCCGATAATGTAGCCTGAGATCGTTTGTAACTTCTGTATCGAACGCGGAATGCATCCATGCATTGTTTGTGATACTTTGCTTCAATAGCAACAAGATCCCCATCCGCAATAGTAGCTAACAAATCAGTATCCTGTAGTGCTTCTGCTTGTTCTCGCAGTGTTTTGTCTAGTCCTAAAGTTGCACAACTGTGAAGCACACCATCTGACTTCTTGCAAAATATACACATGTTGCAACACTTGAGTTCATCAGGTAGAGATACCCGTTTGGACTTTCTTTGTCCAGTACTAGCACCATCGCCAGAGTGGTCAACATTCCTCTTTTTAGCATTTCTCTCCTGTGCCCTTAGCAGTTTTGATTTGTCAAATAACAAATGACAGTTTTTATGCCACTTGGCACAATTTACATTGAGATCGTTTGCAGTCACATCATCATCGAAACAAATACAGGCAGGCAATGATTTCAGTTCTTTAAACCCCTGTACATTTTTCATGAAGTCCTCGTATGCTTGTGAACCTTTGCCATCCTGTTGTGTTGCAGGACACTTTAAAACACCGTCTGCTGTACCGCATATAATGCACTTTGACCAATCCATGTTGTGTCGAAGATTGAAATGCAAACTCTCCTCTACTTGCCTGGGCTGATTTCAGTCCTCAACCAGGAAGCACCCTGAAACAGAAAAACGCACACCATCAGCAATGCTGTTAGTAACTACACTACATAAAGCATGGTAAAAATAAACTGCCACTTGAAATGACAGTACTACCCCATTTTGACCTTTGACCTTGACCTGACCATGACCTTGACCTTTAAAATCGGGTACCCCCTCCAAAAATGTTTGTATTGACCTAAACTATGCATGTACCAAATTTGGTGTTTTGGGCCAGCGTGTAACGATTTGGTTATTTTTTGGCCATAAGCCGAAATGGTGGCGTGGGCTAGGTGGCGTGAGCGTGGCGTGGGCCTTCTTACGCGGGACGGCTCATATACTATAGCATCAAATTTTCCCTTATAGCATATACACCTTAATACTTACTTGTAGGCAATTGTCAATTTGTTTAGTGAAGAGGGTCAAATATATGCCCATCATACACACATACACAATAATGAAGATGAGGGCCACAGAGTTTAATATATATATACTAATTACAGCTTCTGTAGTGAGGTCAATACGGATCCTGTATAATGTCCCATATATTCATGATAGTTTTATACATACTCCATTAATATTTTTTTTTTTTTTTTTTTTTTACGTTGGAGCCTATAGCGCCTGTAGGCTTCTGGAGAGTCGTGATGTCGGTCCTCTCGCCTGTTAGTGGCGCAGGCTGGATATTTATAGTGACACCTGTGGTCTTAGATGAAGATCCCGTTTTCTGTGAGGTTAGGATCTTCAGTTCAGGCTCATGTAGCCCCTGGAGTTCCTCCGTCGCACTTGCAGTTGAAGGACAGGTATATAGCTGCATGCGGGTTTTTTCAGCCACTCGACAATGGATTTGACAGTTGCTCCTTGTTGGAACTTGAACTTGGGACCTTCTGCTCCCCTACCAGTCTCTTGAAAGAGTTGCCCCCGGCAGGATTCGATCTCGGGACATTGAGCTCACCACTCCAAGACGCTAACCACTCGGCCACCGCCTCCCCAAGTGATCCCTCCCCATGATAATGCTAGTTTGAATTGTCATCAATGTAAACATCAATTGATTGATCGATCAACATGTTGCACAGTTTCACCTTCCAAATTCAATGGAGGCATATAGTTTTTAATCGAACGATTTTGGAAAAAATATATATGTTTAGTTTTGGAAATGTGTGTACTCGTTCCCGCAGATCAGGAGAGGCAGGGAAACACACGTTGAAGCAAATGTAGGTTCATATATTACAGATTAACCCCAGTGCAGACAGGAGTGATGGTTACAAGGTTACGTGATGCTGTGACGGGAACGGGACAAGAAAATGAGGTGGCATGGTGCCATGGGGCGCCGCTGTCAGACGTACAAATACTATCTCACAGGAAACATTAACTTTTAGCTTATTATATTTAATCCATTGATTTATTGAATTCAACTCTAAATTCAAATTGAAATGTAGACAATGTGTGTGTCTGTTTGGATTGGAGAAAGAGAGAAATAGAGAAAGAGATCACATTGCCTTAAAAGGTGCCTACTATGCCCGCATATTTCTGAAAGTTGCGTGGCGCCGATGATGATTTAGCTCCTCTTTACCTCCTATTTCTTCGTCCTGCAAGCTTAGTGTTGGTCTGTCCCTTGTATTAGCAGCGCTTCCGCTCTTGTAAACTCCTCATACATCCTCCTCGAAAGCACCTGATGGAGTTTCATGTGCTTGCCTCCTAATCCCATCCCTGAGTGTTTTACACAAAGTGATAGTTTTTGTTATGTTTCTATTACTAACTATAATAACATCTCTGGCCTCTTTCATTGTCGATGAGGAAAAATATCTAATCCCTTGAAGCTAAACATCACATCCTTTAGTTTTCATGTATTATGTTCTGTTTTAAAGAGGGATGGTAAAGATAAAGTAATGATGGGGGAATACGCTAAGCTGCGCATGGCCGCGTTGCATATCTCCGTCGCATTAGCCCTTGAGCCTGTGGTGGGTAACAACCCGCTACCCCGGGACACAGGGCTAAAGTGACATCCGGGATACCACAGTTACCTTTCCCAGGTTTCTCCAGGTACCTATATATCGACCAACCCCGAAAAAAAGGATGAACTGCTGTTTGGACTGCACGCCGACTGCCTTGGCCCGGATTCGAACCAGGGCCCGCGGACTTGTAACTAGGCGCGCTAGCCACTACACCACGGATGTGCAGAAAAGGAATGCGTTCTCCAATATTCCTATGCTCCTTGTCCTTCTAATTCAACTCACCTTCTTAAACCGTTCTCAATAAGGATCTTGGTATTATTCTCCTTATCATTCTGCTTCAGGCCGCCCCACACAGCGACTCTCCGGGGCCCACGAACTGCTGGAGAAGCGAGGGGCGCGCATGCACTTCCACAGCGGGTGGGAGCAGCCTGCGTGGTTCTCCCCGTCAGGAGGGAAACCAGAGTACTGCCCCAGCTTCAGGAGGTGAGTGAGGCAGGGACACAAGCACACACCGCGCTCTCTCACCCCCCCCCCTCTTCTCTCTCTCTCACCCCCCCCCTCTTCTCTCTCTCTCTCTCTCTCTCTCTCTCTCTCTCTCTCTCGCTCTCGCTCTCGCTCTCGCTCTCTCTCTCTCTCTCTCTCTCTCTCTCTCTCTCTCTCTCTCTCTCTCTCTCTCTCTCTCTCTCTCTCTCTCTCTCTCTCTCTCTCTCTCTCTCTCTCTCTCTCTCTCTCTCTCTCTCTCTCTCTCTCTCTCTCTCTCCTCTCTCTCTCTCCTCCTCTCTCTCTCTCTCTCTCTCTCTCTCTCTCCTCTCTCTCTCTCATCTCTCTCTCTCTCTCTCTCTCTCTCTCTCTCTCTCTCTCTCTCTCTCTCTCTCTCTCTCTCTCTCTCTCTCTCTCTCTCTCTCTCTCTCTCTCTCTCTCTCTCTCTCTCTCTCTCTCTCTCTCTCTCTCTCTCTCTCTCTCTCTCTCTCTAACACACCTTCCTCGCAGGACCAACTGGCACGAGGCGGTGGAAGGCGAGGTGGAGCGCGTCATGACGACGGCTGGCATCGTAGATCTCACGCCCTTCGCTAAGCTGGTGGTGGAAGGGCCCGACGCGGCGGCCTTCCTTAACTACGTCACCGCCAACAAGTAAGGATGAATGTGATGAATTATGTGACTGAGAGAGAGAGAGAGAGAGAGAGAGAGAGAGAGAGAGAGAGAGAGAGAGAGAGAGAGAGAGAGATGCTGCTTGATCTCTCACGTGTCGCATAGATTAACGTGAAAATTACTTTCTGGTATATCGTTATCAACTTACTAATTTTCATGTGTTTTTGCTTATTCATTATTATTTTTTATATTCATGACCAAAGACTCAAATATGTTTCATGCATTTTTTTCTCATGGATAATTATAGAAGAATGGAAGAAAAAAAGTTTTCGGTCAACAATTCCGATCAATTTTTAGCGACTAGAAATCCGGAAAATCATTTCCGCCACAGATACGTGAAAATTGTTAGGAATAAAAGTTTTAGATCTTTCAGTTTTCAATTAAATTTGTTGAAAAAAAAATTCCTGTTTGACGTGGAGTTTTTTTAGATACATGACAATTTATGTTTCTGTATATCTGTAACAATTAAAGATATGGAAAAAGATTCATTTGTTATTTGAGTGATAAGTGATGGGAGCGTCATGTTCACGGTGATAACGTTCTAGCATGGCAAGTCTTGCGAGATTAGGCCAAAATAACGCGTGCTTCACCTGTAGGTCGAGACTTGAAGGATACGGGTCCGCACCCCTTTTCTGAAAGCCTCAAACTAAGAGGACGCGAGCCGCAGGTGGCTGGGGAGCCGAGTAAATAGAAATATAGAATTTGGCTTCCCTAATCCTTAGATTAATCAATTAATTGGATGATTCATGCAAAAATTAGTAATTGCTATTTTCAAAGCTAACTTTTGAATGTTCTCTTTTTCCTTCGAAAATACAAAAGATTTTACGCGCAGTGCCGCGCCTCGACTACTGCTGCTGCTGCTGCTTCTGTCACTGTCTTTGTCACCTTCTCTTGTGGGCCTCCTTCTCTTCGTCGGAAACTTCCTCCGCTCTTATAAACACAATATACTTGTCATTCATTCAAACTACCGTCCTGTAACTTTGACTTCTTGCCTCTCCAAAGCTTTTGAAGCTATAATTAATAAGAAGATTCTTAAGCATCTATCTGCTCACAGTCTTCTATCTGATCGTCAGTACGGTTTCCTTAACCCTTTCACGTCCAGATCTTTCCTTTGCTATAAAAAATTGTATGTTTAACCGTGGTATCTTCACTCTTTCATCCCCTTCACTGGTAAACTATGGAACTTTCTTTCTGTTTCTATTTTTCCTCCTTTCTACGACTTAAATATTTTCAAGAGAGGAGTAACAAGACACCTCCCGAACTAAATTGACCCACCCCCTCTTTTTATATTATCTTACTGTCTTCTTTATAGGGACTGGCAACTAAGCGGACTTTTTGTTACCTCTTTTTTTTTGCCCTTGGCCAGTCCTTTGTGATGTAAAAAAAATTATAATAATAACACTCGGCCAAGATCAGTGTCTCATTTTACGATTATTTGAAAGGGAGGTTGTGGAGGAGAGGGGATGAAGTATACCAATATTGCTTCAGTGACTGCAAACAAGCCTCTGTGTGATCCATAACACTTGTTTCACGATGGTCAGTCTGCTGACATCCGGGATATGATAAATGCTGATAAATAACATCAAGGTAGTGTAATCTCACGCTGCTGGACTGCCTTCCCTCTGGCCTGCCTGAGTGTTACATAGAGTTGAGAGTAATACGCTGCAAGCTGAGGGGCAGTTACTAGGTGGATGCCTGATGCTGAGCTTATTATAGATGGGTGTAGGTGTAGGGTGAATGTGTCACCCTGGTGGTTGGGTTAGATGTGTGTGGATGTCAAGGCAGGTGATGCGGCTCGCTGCCTCATCACCATTACTTCCACGCCTGCTTCCCATCGTCACTACACCATCAAACCTCCTTTAACATCTTATACAGCATGTGACATCAAAATAATGTGTGTGTGTGTGTGTGGTGTGTGTGTGTGTGTGTGTGTGTGTGTGTGTGTGTGTGTGTGTGTGTGTGTGTGTGTGTGTGTGTGTGTGTGTGTGTGTGTGTGTTCACCCATGGACCTCACACACTACACATTCCCATCCCCTTGCTCAAGGGGGACAGTAGCCGCCCGAATTTGTTAGTGAAAAATCTCCGGGAGCGAGCGAGGATTCGAACCGGCTAACCATAGAATGGCACACCAATGCCACTTAATCCACTTAACCATCGTGACGGTGTGTGTGGGGGGTGGGGGGGTCAATTTCGTGCTTTTGCATCTGCTAACAACACTTAAAATTGTTCTCCAACGCCATGACGCAACGTATTACTTACCGTCCTTATATAACCACCACGTATACTACTATTACTAAAGACATTCTACATTCTACAACAAGATACCTCACTCCGGGGTGCCCTGTGGTGCGCGTGAAATCGACCTCCGCCGTGCGGCAGGAGTTAACCAATCTGCTGGCCCATTCACTTGCTGCATATGACTATCAATGAAAATCATATAGACTGGTTTATCAGTATATATGATATACTGTTATCTTCGTAAATGTTTGTTCTATAATATTATCAAATAAAAAACAGTAAAACACGCTAAAGAAATGCCATTACGAGACTGAAGAAATATGCATGAACATTCACTTCAACTCTTCGCCATTTAAAACTTTGCGAGTCAACATTTATCATGAAACATATCAATAGAAGCGCAATTTTATTAGCTTGCCATTAATATATTCCGTTTTCTGATAAATGAATTAGAACCATGCATACATTACCGTTAACTAAATAAATAACATCATCAATCGGGTAATTTCCCCGATTGATGATGTTATTTATTTAGTTAACGCTAATTTATGGATGGTGCTAACTCATTTATCAGAAAACGAAATATATAAGTGAATAAATAACATCATCAATCAGGAAAATTACCCGATTGATGATGTTATATATTTAGTTAACGGTAATGTATGCATGGTTGTAATTCATTTATCAGAAAACGAAATATATCAATGGAAAGCTAATAAAATTGCACTTCTATTGATATGTTTCATGGTAAATGTTGACTCACAAAGTTTTAAATGGCGAAGAGTTGAAGTAAATATTCTTTGGTCATATGCAGCAAGTGAATGGGCCAACAGGCTGGTACAACACCTGCCGCACGGCGGCGCCACCGTCGGCGGATAACAGAAGTTGCATTGGAGGGACCGCGAGTGAGGTATCTTGTTGTAGAGTGTCTTTGGTACTACCACCATCAATCAAATGCTTACTGCTTAGTCATTCTCTTCCTTCTTATTTCATATATTTACTCTCTCTCTCTCTCTCTCTCTCTCTCTCTCTCTCTCTCTCTCTCTCTCTCTCTCTCTCTCTCTCTCTCTCTCTCTCTCTCTCTCTCTCTCTCTCTCTCTCTCTCTCTCTCTCTCTCTCTCTTTTTACGCCACCATTACGTTACCCTCTCCCGCAGGATGCCCAAGCTTGGCAGGACGGTCATTAGCCACATCCTGACCACCACCGGCCATGTCTACGCTGAGCTGACGGTGACCAGGACGAAGGACGACTCTTTCCTGGTCGTCACGGGGTCAGGCGTCGAGCTGCATGACCTGAGGTGGGATGAAGGAGGAGGAGGTGGGGATGAACGAGAGGCAAAAAGACATAAGTAGTGAGGGTTGCGAGGATCCAAAGACGAGGGAAAAGGAGGGAAAAAAGGCTAAGGAGTGGGAGAGAGAGAAGAGTTAAATAGAAAGTGGATGAGAGGGACAGAGAGGCAGGGAGGGGATGAGACGGATAGGGAAGCAGGGAGTGGATGAGACGGACAGGGAGGCAGGGAGTGGATGAGACGGACAGGGAGGCAGGGAGTGGATGAGAGGGACAGGGAGGCAGGGAGTGGATGAGAGGGACAGGGAGGCAGGGAGGGGATGAGAGGGACAGGGAGGCAGGGAGTGGATGAGAGGGACAGGGAGGCAGGGAGTGGATGAGAGGGACAGGGAGGCAGGGAGTGGATGAGAGGGACAGGGAGGCAGGGAGTGGATGAGAGGGACAGGGAGGCAGGGAGTGGATGAGAGGGACAGGGAGGCAGGGAGGGGATGAGAGGGACAGGGAGGCAGGGAGTGGATGAGAGGGACAGGGAGGCAGGGAGTGGATGAGAGGGACAGGGAGGCAGGGAGGGGATGAGAGGGACAGGGAGGCAGGGAGGGGATGAGAGGGACAGGGAGGCAGGGAGTGGATGAGAGGGACAGGGAGGCAGGGAGTGGATGAGAGGGACAGGGAGGCAGGGAGTGGATGAGAGGGACAGGGAGGCAGGGAGTGGATGAGAGGGACAGGGAGGCAGGGAGGGATGAGAGGGACAGGGAGGCAGGGAGGGGATGAGAGGGACAGGGAGGCAGGGAGTGGATGAGAGGGACAGGGAGGCAGGGAGTGGATGAGAGGGACAGGGAGGCAGGGAGTGGATGAGAGGGACAGGGAGGCAGGGAGGGGATGAGAGGGACAGGGAGGCAGGGAGGGGATGAGAGGGACAGGGAGGTTGAGGAGAAAATGGGAAGGTAAAAAGAGTTATATACTAGTTTAATCCTTCGTCGAGTCTCCAAGTGGCATCTCCCTTACCAGGTGGCTTCAGGAGCAGGCGAGGGGCGGCGGCTGGAAGGTTAATATCGCCAACAAGACGGACGAGCTAGGGTGCCTCAGCATAGCGGGGCCAAAGTCCAAGGCTGTTCTGGCCAAGCTGTCTCCTGCCTTCGAGGGAAAGTTCCCATTCTTCTCAGCCAAAGAGGTGTGTCTATTTACCTAATTGTACTTACCTAGTTGTAGCATACAGAGCGTAAGCTATACTCGTGTGATCCTGTCTCCGTCTATTCATCTAGTTTTTCTTTAAATTGATGCACACTTCTTGCTGCAGCTACCACCTCTTCCAATCTATTCCAGGCGTCAATATTTGAATGGGAAAAGTTGTCCTTCCTTGTGCGTGCGTGCGTGCGTGCGTGCGTGCGTGCGTGCGTGCGTGCGTGCGTGCGTGCGTGCGTGCGTGCGTGCGTGCGTGCGTGCGTGCGTGCGTGCGTGCGTGTGCGTGTGCGTGTGCGTGTGCGTGTGTGTGTGCGTGTGTGTGTGTGTGTGTGATTGACTGCGCTGAGTTTACAGTCAAGAACAAGCCGTAGCCATCCATTCCACTTTTTTCTACCGTCCACCTTAAACATATTGAATAATTTATAAAACTCATGTTACAACTCACAAATTCATCCCCAACTTGAACCAAACATGTCTTGGCTTTCATTCCGTCCCTCACGTAATTATCACCACCAAATCCCTTCTAAACACGAAGTAGATACGTTATGACCCAACGCTCCTACTGTTTTACAAATCTGGAGACATTCTCTATATGTTCGCTTTCTAATGTTAGGTATAGTATTATATATATAGTATATTGATATTATATACATATATAATATTATATATATAGTATTTTGATAGGTTTTCATATATTAATGATTATAATTGAGTTTCAAGCTTCAATTTAAACCTACATGTGTCACTACTTGAATCCCCGTAGATTTACCATAGATATTGTGGCGCCAGGTAGGATGTAATCAATTAAGTATTTACCTGTCTTCTCCTTTTGGTGTCGTGTGTGTGTGCAGGTGAGCCTCGCGGGAATAGATATGCTCGCTATGAGGTTATCCTACACAGGGGAGCTGGGCTGGGAGCTGTATCATCCCCGCACACACACTGCCAAGCTCTACGAAGCTCTCCTTGACGCCGGCCAGGAACATGGTAACCCTCCCACATACACATATACAAGGGGCTAATATTCCTGTATCATCAGTAAATATTATAATGTGTCATATATTTATATCAATTTCACTCATATTGTCTTTTTCGCTTTCTCTCTCTTCAGTTTTAATTTTCTTGGGTCTTACGTTCCTCATGCAGGCGTGGGAGACTTGGGCACGCTGGCGCTGAACGTGCTGCGACAGGAGAAGGGCTTTAAGATGTGGGGCGCCGAGATGAACCTGAACACCACCATTGCAGACGCGGGACTCATGGCCTTCGTCAATTTGAACAAGGTGAGACACAGACAGATAGACCAAGTTAATTGCTAAGTTTCTTGACAACACAACAACAACAACGCCGAAAAGAGAGTGACGGGAAGGACCGGTAGAATACCAATATTTAAGAGGAAGATATTCAATACCTCTAATTGATATTACTGGGTATAATTTCAAACAGTGGTCTGGTGGTCACGTCGTCAGAATAGGTGTTCAGGAATAGCACAGTTAGATATGTGACATATTTGTGAAGTTTGCACAATATATGACAAGATTCGCGTCAGACGACCTTAGAATTCGTGCAGTTTTAAGTGGAGCAAAATGGCTATACCTGGGAATGATTGTTGAGATGAGGTTGAGTACTCGGTGGTACTAAGGTGACAGAAGCAGATTCACATTCGCCCAATACCTGTATCTGTATGACTGTAAATACTGTTTTTAAGAACAAAATCTTCCACCCCTGATAGCAATACAGATTCCTCCTCGTCCCTCATGCATTACGGGATTGAGAAAGAATGGAACATTACACGAAGAGGCATGAAAGTAAAGGGAATCGATCTCTATGGAAACATAAAAACCTTCCTGTGTTTTGGATATTTGAAAGGCAAAACATGTGATTAAAAGCTACATCATTGTTGCGTAACGTGGTGACGATCTGCAGTGTGCTACGTAAACAGAACTGATAAAACGTGACACTCTATTGATGAAGATGTAAACGAGCCGTAGGGACCCCAACCACCATGTCGTGGTCTGAGGACAGTGTATCGAAGCAAAATCGCCGACTTTTCAACATTTTCAAATCAAGATAGAGGACTAATGTCAAATTATCAACCCGTTAGCTTAACGTCAGTGGTAGGTAAATTAATTAAATCTGTTATTGCAAAACAAAATATTAGAGAACATTTAGAAAAGCATAGTTTGATCAATGATTCACAACATGGATTAACCAAGGGTAGGTCATGTATCACCAATTTATTGAGTTTTTATAGGAAAGTTTATGAGACAGTAGGTAATGATAAGGATTATGATATAATATACCTGAACTTTAGTAAGGCATTCGACAAGGTACCACACGAGCGATTCTTAAATAAGGTTAAGGCTCATGGAATAGATGGGAAGGTTCTTCGTTGGATCAGAACTTGGCTAAGTGATAGGCAACAAAGGGTTACAATTAATGGTTCTAAATCTGAATGGGGGCAGATGACAAGTGGGGTTACACAAGGGTCTGTTTTGGTTCCATTACTATTTTTCATTTACATCAACGACTTGGATAGTGGGATTAGCAGTGATATCAGCAAGTTTGCTGATAATGCTAAGGTAGGTAGGATTATTAGATCACAGTCTGATGTAAATATATTGCAGGGAGACTTAGATAAGTTAAATGAATGGGTAATCAGGTGGCAGATGGAATTTAATATTGATAAGTGTAGCGTAATGAATGTTGCTTTAAATAACCCTGGTAATAGATACACCATACGCAATGTATCGCTGAAATGATCAGAAGGTGAGAAAGATCTGGGAGTGAGGGTGATCTCAGACCTCCGACCTAGGAAACAATGTATTGAGGCTAGAAATAGAGCTAATAGGGTGTTAGGATTCATCACCAGGAGTGTTAAAAGTAGAAGTGCTAAAGTTATTCTAAAGTTTTATTTGGCTCTAGTCAGACCTCACCTAGACTATGCGGTTCAGTTTTGGTCTCCGAATTATAGGATGGATATAGCCTTGTTACAATCAGTGCAGAGAAGGATGACCAAAATTATTAATGGGATGCGTAACTTTAGTTACGAAAAGAGATTGAAGCTATTAAAGTTACACTCACTCGAGAGACGTAGAATAAGGGGCGATATGATAGAAGTTTTTAAGTGGAGAAAGAGATACAATAAAGGAGATGTAGGAAAAGTTCTTACGGCTAGTAACCAGGGTAGAACAAGAAGTAACGGATTCAAGTTGGAAAAGAGTAGATTTAAAAAAGAAATGAGGAAAAACTGGTTCACAAATTGGGTGGTAAATTATTGGAATGGACTCAGTGGACAGGTAGTTAGTGCAGAGTCATTAGGGAGCTTTAAAAGGAGGCTAGATAATTTCATGGATGGAGATGAAAGGTGGATGTAGGTAGTGTTAAGTAACAGGGACTACCTCGTGTAGGTCTCGCGGCCTCTTGTAGCTTCCTTATTTTCTTATGTTCTTATGTTCTCATCATTCCTTTTCAGGGGGATTTTGTGGGTCGCGATGCAGTGGTGAAGCTCCTGCAGCAACGGCCGGAGCGTGTCTTGGTGCAGGTGAAGGTGGACAGCCCGGAAGTGGATCCCCATGTAAGTACCGGAGCCCCGTCAGTGTTCGTGGCAGCTCTGTTTGTCCTTATAGGCTATGGCTGCCTGTCACTGGAGGATTGTGGGTCCCATAGGTGCAGGGATCATGTTGTGATTAATCAGTTTTTTTTTTGGTTTTTTTTTTTTTTTGTGTGTGTGTGTGTGTGTGTGTGTGTGTGTGTGTGTGTGTGTGTGTGTGTGTGTTATTCACCCATGGTCTTGTCCATGCGAGTCAGACTCGCGATCGCCAGTTTCACTCTCCCGGAGTGAGTTTGGAGCTCATTATTACCGATCTTTGGGTAATGCTGGGAACTCACACACCATACACCCCCATCCCTTTGCTCAAGGGGGAAAGAAACCGCCTGAATTTGTCAGTAAAAAATCCCCGGGAGCAGTGAGGATTCGAACTGGCTAACCACAGAATGGCGCGCCATCGCTTTTATCCACTTGACCATCGTGGCAGTGTGT
Source organism: Chionoecetes opilio (assembly GCA_016584305.1). NCBI lineage: Eukaryota > Metazoa > Arthropoda > Malacostraca > Decapoda > Majidae > Chionoecetes > Chionoecetes opilio. Next base: position 124,043 of record JACEEZ010003007.1, read on the forward strand.
GTGTGTGTGTGCATGTGTGTGCCGCTGTGTGTGTGTGTGTGTGTGTGTGTGTGTATGTGTGTGTGTGTGTGTTTGTCTGTCTGTTTGCTTCTAATATAACGTGTCTCGCTGACAGGGGGACGAGGCGGTGTGGCTGTGCGGCAAGGTGGTCGGCAATGTCACCAGCGGATGTTTCTCCCATCACCTGCGTCAGCCCATCGCATTCGCCTACCTGCCGCCCTACGCCGTCCGCCCCGGCAGCCAAGTGCAGGTGAGACACGCACACAATAATTATTTAGGTTGTTATGAGGCTTATGCATTGTCTGAATATGCAAGGTTTGGAAATTATTCACGCGTGATTGATAGTTGCATGTTTGCTTGCCGTTATTTAATATCTCAGTCTCCGCCTCCTTTTCGTCTATACTGTGTCCTTCCTACTTCTCATACTCATCCTCCTCCTTCAGGTTGAGTTGCTTGGTGACCTTCACACAGCCACAGTTTTGGACGGTCCCCCGGTCCTTCCCCACACTGCCAGGGCCAAGACAGCCAAATAGGGGGTCCCAGCGCCCCTCCCCACCCCTACCTCGACCTTTGAAACGGTAGTAAAGCATGACTCGATGTGTTACGGATCTTGGTAGTGCGGCTCACTCGGTTCGGTTTAGTTCGGTTAGTTTATAATTATAGGATTTTTGTCTTATTTTTGTGTTAAACGTTGACTTGATGTATCTTGGTTTATTTATTTTGAAGATTAATATCCTAGAGAGAGAGAGAGAGAGAGAGAAAGACAGAGAGTGTGTGTGTGTGTGCGGTAATTTTGTACATTCTTTGGTGTGTGTGTGCTTGTGTGTGTGAGTGTGTGTGGTGTGTGTTGTGAAGCTACAAATCACACTCTCTTGGCCGCCACTGCCCGATCAGCCGCTTGATGGGAGTCGATGCCTTTGCTGAAGTCACTGTCCCCACAAGGATGGAAGCAAGGCAACAGTCGCTCCAATCAGATGTATTGTTTAGCCACAAACTCGTGATACACAACACCGAGGCCCAGTACTGTGTCACTATTAAATATACATACGGTGCTCATACATCAAAGAAGAACCTCGAGGTACGTCACCATGGCGGTGGCTGCGTCCTCAGTGGTCTGGGTGTGAGTGTTTGTGAGGTCGGGCGCAGGTATCGTGCACGGCTACCTCCTCTGCTTGCCACATCTGCAAAGCTACAGAGCTCAGAACTCGGTGATAATATTCAAGTTTAGGTAGGATGTAGGTAGTGTTAAGCAGAGGTGGGCATCGCAATTTTTTTTCCAATTCCGCAATCGCAATTCCGCAATTCCGACCTGCACCAGTCCGCAATCGCAATTCCGCAATTTTTTTCAGATAGGCCTTTTCGCAATCGCAATTCCGCAATTCCACAAACTAATTTTGACACCTACAATTAAAACAAAAAATGTCAATAGACTCTTAAACACCTACCATTAAAACAAAAAATGTCAAGACTTTTTATTAGTGTTTATTTTTAATACTTCTGTATTCCTATTGTTTCTGTCTATACTTGTTACTTGTCATTCACAATTAAGTCTTTGTCTCTTATAGTGTTTTTCTTTACTTTTACACTTCACAGTCTACTGGCTAGTAATCACTAGGTGACTAGGGTATGAAAAGATATGAAAGAGGGTAACGCCATTCATGGGCCCTATGTTAAACGCTACTGGGCGCCATCTTAGCGCCAGGGCCTCTTCGTTCACCCAAGACCCGGGGAAGCTCTCAAGGCATGACCCCGCAATATATCAAGTCATACATGTATAAAGGATATACTGTTATCTTCGGAAATGTTTGTTCTATAAGATCTATAATAATATAAGCGAAAGTGTGTCTGTCTGTCTGTCTGTCTGTGTGTGTGTGTGTGTGGTATAGGTTCCGCCCCCCGTGGCGCAAACACCTCATATGGCACATTTTTGGAATCAGGTTGACCAGGGGAAGGTCATAAGCCCACTTATGAGATGATCCGATCACCTTTTTTTTTTTTTTTTTTTTAGCAGCCTATTAGCGAGAATTGTGAAAACAAAAGTGGGTTGCGAGAATTGAGGAAGCTTTGATGTAGGGTGATGGGTAATGGGTGAGTGAATGGGTGGGGTGATGGGTAATGGGAGTGGGGTGATGGGTGAGTGAATGGGTGGGGGTGATGGGTGAGGGAATAGGTGGGGGTGATGGGTAATGGTGAGTGAATGGGTGGGGGGTGATGGGTAATGGTGAGTGAATGGGTGTGTGGTGATGGGTAATGGGTAAGTGAATGGGTGGGGGTGATGGTAATGGGTGAGTGAATGGGTGGGGGTGATGGGTAATGGGTGAGTGAATGGGTGGGGGGTGGATGGGTAATGGGTGAGTGAAGGTGGTGGGGGGAATACATACATTTCTACATCCATGATTTCAGGAAAGTTAGAAGGGGCTATCTGGAGAGTCCATGTTTGGTGGGCCGAAGGCCCACCAAACACAGGTGGTGGGCCGAAGGCCCACCAATAGCCCTCCGCAGGAGCTAGCCAAAAAGTCCGCCCGGAGGGCGGCTTTGCGGCTAGTTATCACATAAAACACAGTTAAACACATTAAATAAAGGCCATTATGAGACTCTTGAAGAAATATGCATGAACTTAAAATTCACTTAAACGCATCGTCATGTAAAACTTTGTGGGACAACATATTACATGGAAGATATCAATAGAAGCAGAATTGTATTAGCTTTCCATTGATATATATAGTTTTCTGATAAATGCAGTAGTACCTTGAAAAAATGAGCGTTAACTAAATAAATCGCCGCGCAGGCCACTCTCTGTGATGACTGTATTCACAAATAATCAAATATATATTGGATATATATCGCCTTTTATTCAGCCTTTATAACAATTTTTCTATGTTTTAACTTTTAATTAGTAAATTAAAGGATAATTTATAGTTTCACCAACCAAACGATTTTCTGATGCGCCTTATGTATATAGTAAGGCGCATCAGAAAATCGTTGGTTGGGTGAAACTATAAATTGACCAAATTAAATTTACTAAATACTCAGTAGATAAGGAATAACTTACTTGTCCAAGTGACTCAAGTTAGCTGGAAGCTTCTCTCCACCTGTTTCCTGGCCCTGCCTGCTCTCACGCTCAGTGCTCTGGCTGAGGGGCTGAGTGCTGGGGAGATCATCCTGAGCCTCCAAGTCACTTCTGACACAATCCCCACTTCTAACACTATCAGTATCCAGTGTATCCACACTCATACTCATACTCCTAGGCGACGGAGATGGCGACAAAAACTTGTCCATTCTGGTTAAATTTGCTAATTTTCAGAAGCAAAAATAGACTTAATAAACGGCGTTTAGTAAATAAATGGCTATTTTTGTTTCTGTCTAATTTGTAATTTCGGTAATTTCAAATTTGTCTTATATTTTGCAGATTGTGCTCATATAATTAGCGTTTACTAAACGCTAATTATATGAGCACAATCTGCAAAATATAAGACAAATTTGAAATTACTGAAATTACAAATTAGACAAGCAAAAATAGCCGTTTATTTACTAAACGCCATTTCTTAAGCCAATTGTTATCCTATATATAAGTTAATAAACCCGTTTATTAACCACAATAGACACTGGTTAGTGGTTACTAAACACTAACCACTGCCAGTAACCAGTGTCTATTGTCTAATTTGTGCAATCTTAGTACTTCACTAACACAACAACAGTATATGTAGGATAAATCAGTAATCACACACACGGCCAGCGTAGTGAGCGTACACGCTCTCAATCCCAAGTCCCAGAACGCACTGACTGAGTGAGTGACTGTGCTACACTAGCTACAACACTAGCTAGCGATGCTTGGACGATGCTTGCTTGGTACGAAGACCGTTTTTTCTCGCAATTGAAAACTGATTGGTTTCTGCGACAAAAACACAACAAGCTTGGTAGGGGCCAAAATAATAATCAGTCCAAAACATTGCAAACAATATCACAAAGCAGTATAACACACATTTCAGCAAGTGTTATTGGAGTGGTCTTCGTAATCCATGACGGTGCTTGGACGACAAAAACACGGCTCATTGGCAGTTGGCAGTGTCGTCTCCACCATATTTGGTGGGAACTTATGTTCACGCGGGCACTTGCCATTTTGAAGGTGGTGATCGTCACAATTATTGCGATTGCGTTTCAAAATTTTGGCGGTCCGCAACCCACAATTCCGCATTTTTTTCAGGCATCCGTAATTGCGCAATTCCGCAACCGAATTACCCATTCCGCAAGTTATTGCGATTGCGCTTTAATATTTTGGCGGTCCGCAATTCGCAATTCCGCAATTTTTTCAGGCATCTGTAATTGCGCAATTCCGCAACCGAATTACCATTCCGCAAGTTGCGGAATTGCGGAATTGCGGACTAAAATTGCGGAATGCCCACCTCTGGTGTTAAGTAACAGGAACTACCTCGTGTAGGTCTCGCGGCCTCTTGTAGCTTCCTTATTTTCTTATGTTCTTAAGTACAGAGCGAATAATTCTATCTTAAATTCTATATAACGATTTAATTTAAAGAAGAGGAGACAAATGTGACTTGTGTAATGAGAGTAAGATTACTGACTTGATTCATTTTATTTTGTGGTGTCCTGCATATTATATTATAGATGCAAGAAAGAAATGTACTGACAAGATTGCAACAGCCTTGTGAAGCAAAGGAAAAAGGTGTCATCGGTATTTTTTTTATTTGACCATGAAAGAATAAAGGAAACTTAAAGAATTGTTCATGATTTTTGGAAAATCAGAAAAAAGAAAAGGGGGAATTGATACAACGAAGGAAGTCAGGCCAGGCACCAAGGAATACATCAGAGTGCCGATCGCATAGACAATAATCCCGACTATCGCCAGAACCGGTGTGACAGTATAGAAGATCCGCCGTGACGGCTGGTCCAGCGCATGCGCAGAATTTGGTGTTTCTAAATCTAACCTAACCTTACTTGACCTACCTACCTAACCTAACCATCCAGGCGCTATTTCATATATATATATATATATATATATATATATATATATATATATATAGTTGAAGCAATTAGGTCTTGAGGTGTGCATATGGTCCGGTCCATAGACCACTATATACCTGGACTGCGCACGGAATATCGGCCTGTCGCGCAAGGGCCCGAAGTTGGAGGGCCGCTCGTATTCATATATATATATATACGGATCATATAGACCGGTTTATCAGTATATATGATATACTGTAATCTTCGTAAATGTTTGTTCTATAATATTATCAAATAAAAAACAGTAAAACACGCTAAAGAAATGCCATTACGAGACTATGAAGAAATATGCATGAACTTAATATTCACTTAACTCTTCGCCATTTAAAACTTTGCGAGTCAACTTTTATCATGAAGGGTATCAATAGAAGCGCAATTTTATTAGCTTTCCATTGCTATATTTCGTTATCTGATAAATGAATTAGAACCATGCATAAATTAGCGTTAACTAAATAAATAAAATCATCAATCGAGTAATTTTCCCGATTGACGAGGTTATTTATTTAGGCAACGCTAATTTATACATGGTACTAATTCATTTATCAGAAAATGAAATATGTAAGTAAATAAATAACATCATCAATCGGGAAAATTACCCGATTGATGATTTTATTTATTTATTTAACGCTAATTTATGCATGGTTCTAATTAATTTATCAGATAACGAAATACATCAATGGAAAGCTAATAAAATTGCGCTTCTATTGATACCCTTCATGATAAAAGTTGACTCGCAAAGTTTTAAATGGCGAAGAGTTTTAAATGGTGAAGAGTTAAGTGAATATTAAGTTCATGCATATTTCTTCATAGTCTCGTAATGGCATTTCTTTAGCGTGTTTTACTGTTTTTTATTTGATAATATTATAGAACAAACATTTACGAAGATTACAGTATACCATATATACTGATAAACCAGTCTATATGATAGTCCATAGACCACTATATCTCTTTGTCGGGCGCCCCGCGGGCCCCTATGCATATGCAGCCCCGCAATTCAAAACATTGTCGCGTGAACAGTCCCAGTGGTCTATGTCCGGTCCTATGATATTTATGCACTTTTTCTTCAAATCGATACACACTTCTTACCGCTATCTAGACCATTCCAGGTGTGTGTGTGTGTGTGTGTGTGTGTGTGTGTGTGTGTGTGTGTGTGTGTGTGTGTGTGTGTGTGTGTGTGTGTGTGTGTGTGTGTGTGTGTGTGTGTTGTACAAACATGAGGTGGTAATGTGTTGGAGTTTATTGTTGCTCCACGCTGCAGCCTCGCCCTCACGACATGCATCCTCGTCCCATCATTACATAGTACAGTGATATCAATTGTTCAACATTCTGAGGGAGATTACTATGAGGACACGACTTCTTGACATATGAAGACATAACACAATTTCTTATCACGTGAAGATGTACTCTATAGAGACATAACAATCTCCTACCCTGGATCATCATCCACACAAGTTTACCAGCTGCCTGTCGTGGTAGAAAATACATTTTGTCATGCTTTACAGGCACATATTTGGTATAAACATATTACATTGAGGCAACAGCACACGAGAAACATTCAGAAGGAATTATGAAAGTAATGAAAAGCCACAGATCGGGCTCGTGTGTGTCTGAAAAGTCCTCTAATTCCTTAGCTGCTCCAGTGCAGTTCTCGATATTTGAATGTAAAGTAATGACAACGCCAGTAATGCCACTGTTCCCAGACAACCTTCACAGTATTCTAATGACCCAATATCAGCTTGGCTAATCAATAGAACAGTAACTATATTTTGATCAACATTAACAAATCTAATCAAACTGACGGTATTTATGGCGTAGGAAAATTTTTAAATTATACTTGGAGCGCCGGGTTTTTACGAGGAGCATCCCTGAAGATTGTTAAGTGCATGGGAGGCAGTTTTGGCCCTGGTGGATGTCATCACCTCAAAGAAACCATAGTCGCGAGTGAGTAATCCCAACGTGGTGGTAGCCGTGAATGCAGGGGGTAAACCCGTGTTTGTACATCAGATGGGATTATAGACACTGGTGATCACTGTGATTCTGATTAGTGAGAAGAACAGTACGAAATTTTTGGTCTACAATGCGAGTTTTCTCCTCCGTTACGAGAGCAAACTCTTTGATACAATTAAGCTATAGTAACACTATAAAACCAAGTTATGCTTACCATATATCATTGCGCTCTCTCTCTCTCTTCCTCCTCTCTCTCTCTCTCTTTTCTCTCTCTCTTCCTCTCTTTTCTCTCCTCTCTCTCTCTTCTCCTCTCTCTCCTCTCTCTCTCTCTCTCCTCTCTCTCTCTCTCTCTCTCTCTCTCTCTCCCCTCTCTCTTTTCTCTCATCCCCCCTCTCTCTCCTCTCCTCTCTCTCTCTCTCTCTCTCTCTCTCCATTCATTGTTCCAACACAAATATTCTGGCCTCAGATCACCTCGTAGTAAAAAACAGTCACATGCTAGACCCTCAGTGCCTCCACAGGGAAACACTACAAACCATTACTCCTTTGCGTTCTTCCATTATACGAGTAACTGGATGCGGCGGCGATGTGCTGCGAGTCCAAGTTCTTGGCCCAGAAGTGACACCTGATGGAGATGAGCCCCGCCAGCTGGACACACGGCCGTGAGTTTAGTGTGCATATAGGAAAAAAAAACGGTATCAACTCAATATACCATGATCTATTGACAAAATGATGTATTGCCTGAATCTTAATGTAGCAAAATCCATCCCAGCTGATTGCATGACAACCTAATCCTGCCTGCATAAGATCCCAACCTCTCAAGTAACTATAATGAACTTCTTCTTGTGTTCCTGAGACTTGCCAAAGGGTGGAATCGTTTTATGAAATGAATTTAACAGTTTTTTCTTTTTTTATGAAAAGGAATCTTTATCTCTTAGACTATATAGTAAGTTCCCCCCCATGTGAATGTATTTCCCACCTTTGTGTGTCTACCTGTAAAATTATACACATCAAAATGATTTCCTGTCGCATTTTTTGGTTTACAACACGACATCAAAGTGCCCACTCATCCAACACCCAAGATCTCCATCTAGAACATATACTTCCCAAACTAGGGGCGCACCGCCCCCGTAGGGCACGAGCAGGTCATGCAGGCGGAAAGTCTTACTTTTCCTTAAAATTGATTATAGTGGATTCCGAAATATATGTTTCCCAATTAGCATTTTACATTCATGCACACACTGCAATGATTTATTAAGCATTGATTCATTGCCGACAATAGTGAATGTGTAAACATAACTTTTTAAAGGTTATGAAATGTGATGAATGGCGAAAACTTCACAACACTATAAAATGGTCGTCTTTTTAAAAAGGGTTTTATTTTTAACACCACTGAGATGCATGCTGAAACGAAACTTGTGTCGGTCAAAGTGTCATCTTGTTTGTCGATTGACCTTCAAGCAAGACTTACGTTGTGGATTATTGAGTTTGAGGGCGAGGAGAGGGATGGTCTGCGGGTTGCTGTCCTGACGCACCGGGAAGTACATGAAGGGGATCCCTTGCCACGGGTGAAGCTCTGCTGTCCCCAAACTCTCTGTATCAGCGGGCGTCTCGCCACTGCACGACACCCACAGGACTGCAGCTAATATAAACGGGGTAAAGCTTTTGCCTTGCCCCTCATGCCATTATTGTTGTTACCATCATTGTCTTTTGTTGTTGTTATTGTTGCTACTACTACTATCGTTGTCAGTAATGGTAAAAATAGTAAAAGTAGTTAGTAGTAGTATAGTAGTAGTAGTAGAAGCAATACTATAGCAAACACCCACCAAAAGTAATGACATTATGTAGAAAGGTGTAGCGGAAGAAGTGGTATAGTTTATTGTTACATACATAAGAAGTAATCCATTTCTTGACAAACACATGGTAATGATGATAATAAGAAGGAGGGGAAAAATACAAGGGAAGAACAGATAGCGACGCCCTGCTGAGCCAAACGGAGCTGCCTGTGTGACCACTTTCTACCATAGTTAGTCCATGAGCCAGGCCAGATATCGGTACCACCTGGGGTGACTAAACACGAATGGTACTAAAATGTTTATAGAGTGACTGTAAATACATTAAGATATGATAGCCTTCCCGCACTGGTAGCTTAGTCAGATTTTTTGATGCAATGGGGGTGCTACCCATAAAAAAAGATTTTCAGCGTGACGCTCGGGGTTTTCCTCATTTTCTTTAAAATCAATCACACGATCGTTGCGAAACTTTGGACACCTATGTAGAATTTGATTCTCTACCAGAGTTGTTCCTAGGTATTTTTCAAATTTCCTCATATTTTGGGATTTACCCTAAAAAAAATTAATTTTGGGTATTTTCCCATAAATCTGGAATAAATCCCTAAATATGGGAGAAATTGAAAAATATATTCTAACAGCTCTTGTAGCTAATTTGATTCTCTACAAGAGTTATTCCGATGTATATTTCAAGTTTCCCCATATTTAGGGGTTTATTTTCATATTTGGTGATTTTTTGTGATATTTTGGGGATAATTTATTATTGGAAGGAGCAAACATATGTAAAATGGTTTCCATGTAAATGTGTTTGTTTGTTTGTTCATGTAATGTTTAATGGTGATATTTTTTTTGCAGGTGTGTGCTGACTGTCTGACGGCATGATGCAACCATCAGCGAGGAAGAGAGCACGGATCGACTGTATCATCCACTGCTCTGATGATGACAGCGATGCTCTGGTGTCACCACAGGATTTGGACTCCTGGAACACATTGCTCAGGGCTGCAGAGATCAGGCAGCATGATCCAGTCCTGGAAGCAGCCAAGGGCCTTGAAGAAGGAGGAATACCACACATACATTATCACCGTAAATGTCGTAGTCTCTTTACAATGAAGAAGTCACTGGATTCTATCCTTGCCAAGGGTGTCAGATAGAATCAGCAAGCGTCGACCCCAGGAGGAGGGCATCAAGGATGCCCCTAGTACTAGCAGGGTGTATGCCAAAGTATGTCTCTTCTGCGAGAAGTCAAGCAAGTACATGAAAGCAGCAAAGACAAGGGAGCCACTCATCCAGTGTGTTGAGCTACGAGCAGATGAGAAGATCCGCAGAGCAGCAACAAGGAAACTCAACCAGAGAATCCTTGGTTTACTTAGCAGAGACCTTGTTGCTGCAGAGGGTCACTACCACAAGTCGTGCTACAAACTCTTCACAAAAGATGATTCCCCAGCGGCCGCCAGGTCTGGTGCAGGTGAAAATCAGGAAGAAAGCGAGGGAGCACGCTACGAAGAGGCTGAGATAGAAGCCCTCGAGGAACTCTTCTTGTATATAAGGACTGAATTATTCCCCAACCCAGAGGTACTGCCTATGATAAACCTCACATCTAGGCTTGAGAGATCCATGATGTCCCGTGGTATTATCCAACTGAAACCAGCGACAAAGAAACATGTTCGCCGAAAGATCGAAACCGAGTTTGGGGAATCACTACGCTTTGTCCCAGATGAGAAAGGAAAGCTTCTAATCTATCCACGCAGCCTCTCAATGGACGACCTTGCCCGACAAGCACACAAAATGACAAAAGATCTGCAAGAAGCAAGAGCAGCTAACTCTGAAGATATCTTAACCAAAGCAGGAATGCAGCTGAGGAATGAGATCAATAAGCAAGATGTGAGTCAGCCATGGCCTCCCGATACAGATCAGAATGTTATTCCTGCAGCAGTCACTAAATTCCTGCACACCCTGCTGACAGGAGAGTGTGAGTGTCAAACTCCCTCTGAAAGAGCTCAACGTCTTGCCACATCCTTCGGCAGTGACTTGGTCTTTGCTGTTACCAGTGGCAAGACAAAGCCAGAACAGATAACCAGAACCAGAGAACAGGACAGAACAAGGCTATTGAAGAAGAGCCGGTAGCACAACAGTCAGATTCCGAGTCTGACGTAGATGATATTGAGGAGGATTAATTGGCCATAATAGTAAGTACAAGCCCATGGCATGCTTAGTGTGTATTTACAGGACTTGTATTAAATGTGACAATTACTATATTCATTTTAGTGACATTTAGGCATTCCTGTCCCCAAATTTGACATTTTAAAAAATTTCTGAATTTTCGGTAGGGTGTGTCTATTCAAGAAGTGATAACGACCATTAAGCTACCAGTGTGCAAGGGCTATCATATCAAAACATAAACTAGAGACATGTAGCAAGCTAAAAACACCTAAGAGAATTAGTCACCCCGGGTGGTACCGATATCCCAAAATTCGGGTCTTGGCTCATGGACTAAGTGGTTCTCAACCTTTTTTAGCCCCGTGTTCCCTTATCACCATGTCAGAATGTCTCCCACCCCCTCTCCATCTTTCCAAAATTGTTTGACTCAAAAGGTCTATTTCAAATAACTTGCATTTAATAATGAAAATGCTTTGTTTATTACATTTCATTTGTAGCAGGTAATCGATGCATGCTGCGTTTTGTATCCCTCTGGGGAGCTCGAAGGAAATATAAAGATCAGTATTTTGTTAGTGAAATTATTAGTATACCGCAGTCTGTGGTCCCATTGCTTTCCTCCCCACCTCCCTTGAAACAATGATATTCTCCCATGGTTGAGAGCCCGTGTTCGGCCACTATACTGTCTACGAGTTAGAAACAAAAGAATAGTAAAGTCGAGGACAGAGGAGGAGGAGGAAGAAACACAAGATCACCATGATAAAGACAATAATACTCCTGGCAAATGATGAAAAGCGATGACCAGCAAACCAATTCCTGCTTTACACAATACACACACACACACACACACACACACACACACACACACACACACACACACACACACACACACACACACACACACACACACACACACACACACACACACACACACACACACACGCACACACACACACACACACACACACACACACACACACACGTGAGCCGCATCTCGTACATCTGTTGTCGTCTGATCCTTGTCGACGAAGACGTCCTCAATGTGCCTGCGAAGTGACTCGGGCATCTCCATCGGCAGATCATTCGGGCTCTCGTAAGGCTCCGGCACCCAGTCCATGGGCTGCAACATAGTACACTAGAAAATAACACCACACCCCCCACACACCCCACCACACACACACACACACACTCGACTCCGTATAGTGAATAGGAGCACGCTCAGCTCCAACTGAGAAGCCCCGGGTTTCGTCCCGGGGGGAGGGGAAAACAGATGGGCTGTTTTTTTAAAGGACCGGCCCCTGTCCACCCACATGAATGGGTACCGGGTTTAGCGGGGGTTTTTTGACCCGCCTCCCGGGTTGATGGCGGCCCAACACTAAGCAAAAGGATGAATGAAAGAATGTTGTATGGAGACGGGGCATACGAGTGCATCGGGCCCGTAAAAATAAACAGATGAACACACACCCCAAACCAACCAGTACACACACACACACACACAACACACACACACACGCACACGCACGCAACATCCGGGGGGTTTTCCAAAACACAGTGCCTGGGCGCCTACACGAAAAAAAATGCGGGTATAGAATGGGTATAATGGGGAAAAGGATAATTTCGGAAAAATACCCGTGTTCACCAATACCCCCCAGTCAAAGAAGGGGTTTTTTAATCACATTTATACCTTCTTAAACGCACAAATTTTGCTTGGAAAGCTTATAAAAGTCCCTTGCAGCATTGAAACTTTTAAAAATTACCCCTTGTTTACCAAAAACATATAATCGAAAAAAAAAGGAAATAAAATATCAATTTCAAATTTAAATATTTTTGAAAAATCACGAGTTATTTTGGGTAGCGGTATTGGCAACTAAAACCTGCCAAAAGTCGCTTAAATATCTCGCCGTTTCGCATCCCCAATATAATATATTTTATATAATTAAATATATATATATATAATATATTATAATTAATCCCTACAATAAAATTTATCCAAATATATTTTGTTGGTGCGGTCACGGGTGCCCCCCGTAAAAGACATTCGCGGGTGAGCATTTAGCAAGTGAGCGAGGAAAAAGGGGGTGCACCCGAGGTACTGGGATAACCTGACTCCTTTGTGCCCCCTTTTGGTTTTCTCAACAAGCGCTGCCCCAAGGTAAGCACAATAATGGGGCCCGTTTTTATAAACTTAATCTAGTATCAGAGCCGGCCTAAACCTTTATGAGCCAAAGGGGAAATTTTTATTTGGTCCCAAACCCGACTGTATGGCCTACCCATAACTACGTAAATTTTGTTTACATCGGGCATTGTGGGGTAAGAGGGGGTGCCGGGGGTGGCCCTCAAAGGGAAAACACGGGATGGAAGAATTTGAGTTATTTTGCGCGAAATTATTTTCCCAGGTGCTATATTACTGTGCTCTGTTCTCGCGAAACACTATAGAAAAGCCTGAGGTAATGGTGATGTGCAAGATTTCTAAACCAAAAAAACAGAGTCTAACAGACCCTCGTAAAAAGGAAAGAAACTGGTAGGTACGAAATTTTGGTCCCTACCACTTGCTTACTTTTTAAATGGACTCTGCTGGATTTTTTTCCTGGTTTAGAACCCTTTGCACATAAACCATCCCCTCGGGTCTCTCTATTTTAGCGAGCAGGGAAAATATAGCACCTGGAATATAATTTGCCCAAAAAACTCAAATTTTTTCATCGTCGTAGTTTCTCTTTGTAGGTTGTACTTTTCAGGGTTATGTAGTATTAAAATACCTTATTAATTGGGGTTCCTTTTTTGCCTTTCCTATAAATGTAGGCTACATCATGTTTAAGTGTTACTTGACGACCCTGAATACTCTTGGCTATACCAACCCCCAACCTTTGCTTTGATTTATCTTTCTCATTCATAAACAATTGCAAACCAGGGTAAATTTACCCACCTTGCCTCAGGTCCCTGCAGGGTACTGTCGTCTCCCGATATTTTTTCCCTACAAAAATTGGGAAAACTCCCCAAACGTAATGGTTAGGTTGGTATCGGGTATTCGCCCACATGCCTTTTCGCCACACCTAAGTCATTTCCCCCACAATAAATCGCCCACACATGGAGTCTATAGGAGCTGGAGGTTAGGTTATATTTGTTTTGTTTTCGAGAACCCCCCCCCCCCCACTAGGAGGTTTGGTTAGATTTGGGAGTTTAGGTTAGTTTGGTAGGTTTTTAGATTTGGTTATTTGGATAGTTTAGATTTGGTTTGGTTTTGGTTGCTTAGGTAGCTTGGTTAGATTTGGTTAGGTTGGGTTATCGGTGGGGTCGAGCCCCTGCGGGGTAGGTTAAATTTTTGGTTAGGAAATTTTTCGTCTTTTCCCCCCAAGACATTTCGTCCCATGAAAATAAAATTCCCCCACTAAAAGAGTAAATTCGCCCACTCTAAAGTAAATTCGCCCACACGACCATGTCACGGAGTCATTAAAAATATCTCCTCGGCAGAAATGGAGAAAACCCCCTAAACCCTTTGGGCGAAATGACGGTAAATTTTTAGTTTTTTGCCCATACCCCCCATTCCCCCCAAAAAAGTTTGGGGACCCGTGGGAATCAGGTTTTTTGGGTGGGGAAAAAATTTTGCGTCGGAAAAAAGTAATTAAAGATTGGTAGGGGGGGGAAAAACCCCAGATTAGGGTAATTTCCTTATCTAGAGAAAAACCTAAACCCAAAAAAGACCTAAAATAACCTAACCAAATTAACTACCCCAGCAAGGGGTTGGACCCCCGATAACCAACCTAAACCAAAACTAACCCCATCCAACCTAAACCCAAAACTAACCTAACCTAACCCAAAACTAATGGTTAGATGGTTAGATTTGGTTAGGTTTGGTTGCTTAGGTGTGGGGGAAAAGATCCATAGTGTGGGCGAATTGATCTGTGGGGGAAAATTTCCCTTTGGGGTGGCGAAAGGCAGTGGGCGAAATGACCGGATACCAACCCAACCATTATGTCCCGGGGAGTTTTTCCCAATTTGTGTAGGGATAAAAAAATCGGGAGACGACAGTAACCCGCAGGTCAGAGGAAGGGTGGGTTAAAGTCACCGTGGTTATCAACTGTTTTTTGGATGGGTAATAAAAAAAACAAGCAAAGGGTTTGGGGATGTTTGGGATAATCAAGGATTTATTGGTGTCAAGTAACACGTAAACCATGATGTAGCACTACTTATTATGAGGAAAGGCAACAAAAGGAATCAATTAATAAAGGGATTTTAATATATCATAACCATGATATTCAACCTCAAGGGGAAGACTACGACATGAAAAAAAAACGAGTTGTTTTTGGGGGGGAATTGATATTCCCCGGGGCTACTTTCCGTCTCGCTGACAACATAGAGAAGACCCGAGGGGATGGTTGATGTGCAAAGGGTTCTAAAACCCGGAAAACAGTCACAGCAGAGTTCTTAAGAAGAAGCAAGTGGGAGGGGGCAATTATACTACCCGTTTCTACCTTTTGACGAGGCTCTGTTTCTCGTTTTTTTTTGGGGTTTTGAAGCCCTGCACACAGCCCTTATCAGGTCTTCTTATGTGTTGTCAGCGAGAACAAACCCCAGTAAAAATAGCACCTGGAAAACAATTTCCGCATAATAAATCGAAATTCTTCCCTCGCCGTGTTTTCCCCTTTGTATCCCCCCGCGGCGACCCCGCCTTACCCCCAAGCCGAGTAAAAAACCGGGGTAGTAGTCTGGGGGCCCCTTGACTCGATCAGTTTAATCATTTGAAAAATTTTAAATCTTAACCTTTTTATCAAATTTTTTACTTTTATTTGGTTGGTCCGTTTACATGAAAAAATTCTTGATTAATAAAATCATGTGTTCAAATGGCTTTTCCCCCGGTGTAATTGAAATAAAATTTCCCTTGAGAAATTATGCATAAGCGGTTTTGCATGGAAGAAGTGCCTTTTAGCCCCCCCAAACACCGTTACGCTGGGACAATGAAATAGGTGTGGGAAAAGGTTATACTTATTTTAGAAAACCGTGTGTTATTTACATAACGTTATAGATGAATAAAGTCATGATTTAACAGGCTTTCCCCGTGGTGAATCGAAAAAAAAATCCCTTGAGAAAAATTGAGAAAGGGATTTTTCACTTGGGAGAATGCCTTTAGCCCCCCGAAAAAATGGTAAACTTATTTTCTGAGAACCGTGTGTTTTTCACAAAAAATTATAGATTAAAAAAAAATCCAGATTTCAACAGGCTTCCCCGTGGTGTAACAAAATAAAAAATTTTTGAGAAATGAGTGCATTATGCGTGTTTTTGAGTTCATAATTCCCCTGCTGCTTTTAAACTTATAATATAAAACCTAAAACCCGGGGTTTTCTTTACAATACGTTATAGGGAATTTAAAGAAGATTTTAAAAGACTTGCCTGATGAAAAAATTTTTAAAAGGGGTTTCCTGTGGTGTAGGGGATTTAAAAAACCGTTTTAGAAAAAGACCTGTTTAATGTAAGTGTGTGTGTAAATGTCATGAATTTTTTTATTTGTGCGAATTTTTAATTTCATCAAGTGTCATGTTGACCTTTTTACTCAAATGCACTGTTGAATTTATTCATCAAGTTCACTGTTACTTTTATCTCAAGTGTCACTGTTTTAATTTATTTTCATCAAAGGGCACTGTTGATTTTTGCCTCAAATGCACTGTTTAATTTTTTACATCAAATGTCATGTTGACCTTGTTGCCTCAAATGACTGTTTACCAGTTTCCCCAAGTGTACTGTTGGGCCCTTGTTTCCTCAAAGGTTGAAAAGACCTTAAGGCTTGCTTTTAAGCTTTGAGGCTTCCACTTTAAGCCCAATATTAAAATGTTTCCATTGCTTTATATTCAGAAAAAAAATCTTGAAAAGTTAAGGACTGTTTTTCATACCATATATCTATATAAGCCTCTATATAATTATTAGCCTCTATACAGGGTGTCCCTAAAGTCTGGCCCACATAGGAAATCTCATTAACTAAAATTAATTTCACCACCACCATCTGATGGTGACCATAAATCAACCACCGATGGGTGATTGAGGTGGTTAAGAGTAGTGAAGTAGTGGTGGTGATTGTGGTTGAGGTGGTGGGGATTGTGGTTGTGGTGGTGATGGTGGTGGTGGTGATGGTGTTGGGGGTGGTGATGGTGGTTTGAGGTGGTGATTGTGGTTGTGGTGATGGTAGTGGTGGTGATGGTAGTGGTGGTGATTGTGGTGTGGTGGTTTGGGGGTGGTGATGGTGGTGGGGGTGTTGAGGTGGGGTTGAAGGGGGTGTTTATGGTGGTGGTGTTTTAAGGTGGTGGTTTATGGTGGTGTTGATAGTGATGTTGATGGTGGTGGTGTTGAAGGTGGGGTTGATAGTGAGACAAACCTTTACACCACCTTCAACACTACCCTCAACACCACCCCCACCATCAACCCCCACCCATCACCACCACCATCAACACCACCCCAACACGACCATCAACCTTCACAGCACACCATCAAAACCCCATCAACACCACCTTACACCACCTTCAAAACCACCTTCAACACACCATAACACCACCCCCATCATCACCACCAACCATCAACATCACCCCCTAACCCATTTACCACCATCATCAACACCACCATCAACACCACCCTCAACCCCCCTTCGCACCACCTTCAAACACCACCTCAACACCACCATCAACACCACACCAAAAAACCACTTCAGACCACATCAACACCACCATCAAACCACCTTCAAAACCCCCATCAACACCCATTCAAAACCCATCAACCCACCACCATCAAACCACCCTCAACCCACATCAACCCCACCTCAAAAACCAACACATGCCTTATTTATTTTTTAGAGAAAAGTATATAACTTTTGAAACCTGAAGTCCTCTTTTATCCTATAGCTTAACCTACCTAAGGGTATAATGGATTTAAATACGAAGGGAAAATATATCATCTAGAATACCTTTGCAGGGTATTCCTAGGTATGAAAGGGAAAAAGGGGTATTCTAGTGTCTAAAATAGCAAAACCCTATTAGGGGTATATTAGAAATTTTGATATACCCTTTATATTATACCCTTGGGAAAAGGGGATAACATATACTTATAAAACCCTTTCATTTAAAGGGGGATTATAAGTATATGTTTACCCTTTCAAGGGTATAATGTAAAAGGGGATATCATAGTTTTTAAATTTCCCTATAGGTATCTTTTTTAAACCCGTAGGGAAAACCCCTTTTATCCCTTTCTATACCCTTTTTTTTTTTAAGGTTTAAAGGTACTGCTGCGTAACGTTGTTTTTGTTTTGTTGCCAGTATTTCGGGTGGCGGTGACCGTGCCTGCGTGGGGGACATGCCCCCTGCTGTCACTGTGGCAAGGGCAAAATAGTATTTATGCTTAGTGAAGTAAATGTGAATGTTACCGCCACTCACGCTTGTGAGTGGCGGTTATTATGATTATTGCTTGTGTGATGAAGGGAATAAAGGTATAAATTAGCGAAATGATGCAGATATATGTGGTGGTTCTGTTCTATATTCTTTGACTTATTGTTACTGACTTGCTCCGTGCTGAAAAGGCTGCGAATGGATACGTCTTGAACTATTACTGACGTATTACCTACAGTCTGCACAGGGAAGACTTAGTGTATTTTCATTTTACTATAATGACTGAAAAAGGAAGGAGTGATATACTTGAACCTGCTCTTGACTCACGCAGCACAAAGACTGTGCCGATGGACTGCTCCCACACGGGACGGAAAAGCACATGTGCATTTCAAATGATTGCACATGTCCTGTATGCCTGACTGGAGGAAGCAGGCAGAGGGAGTGTTTGACTTCCCACTCACTGGCATGGCTAGGAGATGCTGACCTTGCTATCCAAAGATTTAAGCTTGAGAATCACAAACTTTCTCTCAAGAGCATATCAACATCTTTTACTCTCTTTCTAATTCACTCTCCACCTTCAACGATTCGATTCTCACTGATTGAATCCATAATGTCGAAATCATCCTATCGAAATGATCAAACTCTCAACGTGAAATCTCGATTCTTCAACTGACATTTCCCTAACAACATGATACAACAGGATGTTAGTCTCCAAACATCATAATAAGCCAACATGAGAGAAAGGAAAATATGTTCAATGATCATAGTTATATTAATTTTGATAACATTACCAGACACCCTCCTGTAAAGTACGGTCACGTCACGAACACAAACCTTTACTTTGACATCCAATGAGATGTCTTGACTGGATACCAGATAGTCGAAATGTCTCTATTCGTATAGTCTTCCTCCGTTAACTTTCATAACTGTAACATAACTTCGGTCTTCCTTCTCACTGTGATGACCTGTCAAGCCGTGGCCGAGGGAGGAAACATCGAAACGCACGTCCTCTCTGCAGGGCGAGATGTCCAAGAAATGTTTTGTCTAAGAGAGGAAGCGTCGGGTTTTCATTTCAGTAAAGGTAAACGTGCCCCCTCCCTTGTAGAAAATCGCATCCGGTTGATTCACTCACTCGTCTCAGTGAAGGAAACATCTCTCTGTCCTTTTCATCGTCATGGTCGTTTCAGGTTTGCTGGCGTTGTGCATCGCTCCCATATCGTATACATCACTGGCGAGAGTCTGCCGATACATCAATACCGAACATGAGTCAACATGAATCACGAATGTGTCATCAACGACTGATTTCGTCTATTTTAGGTGAAAGTTGCTTCACAAGCACAAGGAGAATCGTCACTTTTACCTGCCTCTTCTTCGTACTGGACTGGTACTTACTTCAGGTAACAACAGACTTGGCAGCAGGTCCGCCATATGAACAAGCTAGTGTTGCTTCTCCTTGTTATTGACATGGTGCAAAGTCTCGCGTCTGTCCTTCATTTCCTTCGTCTGATGACACTTTTTTTTTTCTCCGTCACCTGAAGTCTGGCCATGAAGCACCATTGACATATAGATGCTGTATCACTTTCGACCGTTATACTCAGTCCACATCATCCTCGTTCATTCCTACTGGTCTATCTCCTCCATCATTAATGGTATTACTCTTATCAGAGGCCGCATTCACAAATGTAAACCGATTGAGTTACTTGCTAACTCCACAAAATAAGGTCGAATTTGAAGTGTCGAATCTACATACATATGACGGCCGAAACATCCCTGCGGTAAACACCACAAACGCCCCTGCCAAGTGCACCGTTGACACTTGGGTCTTTACTCCCTGCCCTCACCACTTGGCGAGCTGTCCTGCCCTGATATATCACAAATATCATTCAATGGATATCGTGGGTGTTTACATACGGCCACGGATGTATCGTTGTTGCTGTAATTAAATCACTGTTAAAGACTACAGTGGATACCGTTGTTAGTCATTCATTGGGCATCGTTGTCACCAGATTAAGGCTTCCAGTACAACATGCTAGCTTAAACTCTTTGGTCGCCGTGTACAAACAACAGTCATGTTTGATGTATGTGTATGATATAACCAACGTAAACCACACGTGTCTTGTCCACCTTGATGTGAATGACAACAAGCGTGCACGTCAGGCCAAGGGTAGTACTTCATCACATCTTTCTATGAACAAACAACGCAATAATATCCACCCGGTTTTTCCATCACGCCATAGAGTCTAGACTGATGTTTATCCAAGCTGTACTGCAAGTTGCAACTCATCACATCGTCTAATGCGTTTAGCAGTAGTCTCAACTGAACAAGAAACATTTATAGTCTTTGCATTAATCATTTGAGTGTCGCGACGCTCCATAGCCAGTCGGGTACCACATATCGTAACACATACTGCATACTTTGGCTACATGTATTTTTCACTTCGGTTCTCAACTTCTCACACACCATTTCGACGCGTCGCTCATATTTTTTGGGAGGTGCTATATAACTTTTTTTCGATAGCCCAAATTCTCTGCACCCTTTCCCCGGCGGACTGAAGCTGAACTCACTAAGGAAATGTCACAACTCTTGGGACGCCAGCTCGAGCAACACGTGTCTCTCTGCGCTCAACCCCACACGGTGAGGGGCCGAGGACGAGGGGTCAGCGTCAGGACGAGTGGTGGATTATCATGAGGTCTGCGCTGGATCCTGGGTGAGCCATGGGTCCGCCCTCACCGTTTTGAGGTGACCGAACAGCAGTGTCTGGCACAGCACTGAGGGGGCAGGGATGAGGTGGTGGACGAGCAGCCACCTTCAAGGCTGGTCACAACCCACCGTGTCCTGAACGTGTCTCCCAACCCTCGCCTCTATGAACGCTATTGCTCGTCCCGTCTCGATATCCTCCTTTCCGCCGGTGTCCTCGCCCTCACGGCACACAGAGTGAAGCCTCTGTGTCTTTCTCTAATACTAAAATTATCTTCTCTTCACCCCCCCCCCCCCTACTACTTACCCCCTATCCCATCTTCCACTCTCTATATCTTTTCTATTTTATTATGTTCTGTTCTTCCTCCATGACCCACATTTGGACTGTTACCGTCGCCGCCGCCGCCGTCGGGTCGGGTCGGGCACACAGGACAGCAAGCCCTGCACGCATGACGCCATTAACTATGGTGGATTGATTTGTTCACAACCAGTGGAGGCAATTCCACTTCCAGTAATATTGACATTTGGTATTTCATAACCACACGCACATCACCATAACAATACACCACATTACTATCACATTATTCACTCTATTGTTCTGGGCATGGCGCCTCAACACCCCGCTGTGACCCATTGCTATACCGCACAACGTGGCCAGTGATGGAGTTGTGCTGAGCACCACAAATATGACCAAATATGACTTTACTATCACTCTTTATCTCCACCTCCCTCCATTTTATAACTCAGCCTGCATCTCCACAAACTATACCTCGTTGAAGACAAGGAGGAAGCAGGGACTGTTAAGCCTGTAGCCCCAATCGTCTTTCTGTGCACTGCAGACATCATACACCCACGTCGGGTCGAAGATGCAGTCATATTGGTTGTTAGGGCCATCAGAGAGCGAGCAGGAACGCAGGTTAGCTGAGCTGCTGCGCTCACGGGCTGGGGAAGAAGAAATGGAGGTTCGTGTCATGTGAGGGCTTATTCACAATGTTTTATGATACTAGGTTTACCACACATTTCCATGCGATGGTCGAGAGTAGATTCTGAAGGGACAGTCTGTCTTGAAGGATAAAATATCGTGAAACTATATTCATCAGGCTGGACTCTGCACTGACGGCACACGAGCACTAAAGAACTGATGCAAAATTTAGTAGATTCTACAAACAAAATTTATATTTGTTGTTAGTTCATTGCAAAGACCAAATGAAGAGAGATAGTTATATATGCACATGTCTTCATTATTTCTTATTCCTTCATCATTCCAAAGAACATGAACTTTACAAAACATCAAGAAATAAACTAGAACTTACTGTCGATGAAGACGTTCATCGCTTGCACATAGTATTGTTTGCCAGCGTTCTCGCCCAACCCGCCTTCCAGATAAACAACGTTATCTGGATACACGAGGAGGCCTGCGGGAAGATAGTAAGGCGCCACCACTTAAAGTTTCTGTGTAAGAGTGGTTCAGGGGAGGGACAGCACCTGTTATCCTTCACAAATAAGAGTGGTTCAGGGGAGGGACATCGCCAGTTATCCTTCACAAATAAGAGTGGTTCAGGGGAGGGACATCGCCAGTTATCCTTCACAAATAAGAGTGGTTCAAGGGAGGGACATCGCCAGTTATCCTTCACAAATAAGAGTGGTTCAAGGGAGGGACATCGCCTGGTATCCCTCACAAGTAAGAGTGGTTCAGGAGGGAGCCGGTTATCCTTCACCATAAGAGTGGTTCAGGGGAGGGACATCGCCAGTTATCCTTCACAAAGTAAGAGTGGTTCAGGGGAGGGACATCGCCAGTTATCCTTCACAATAGAGTGGTTCACGGAAGGTGCAACCATGTTAACCTTACAAAATAAGAAGGAAATAGACACTGTCAATCCTTAAAAACTCCAGACAGCGTTCAAAGATACTCAATATTTAACAGCTTTTTTCTTCTGAGTCCGTTCAATGAGCTCGCGTAATATCCTTCCTAGTGAGAGACGAGGGACGCAGATTACTAATGGTAGCCGCTAACTAGCCTTTACCCATCCACTAAAACAGAGCTTACTCGAGACAATCGCTTTACGTCCATAGTCAGTGTTAGCAGGGACACTGCGTTACCTTACAAATTTTCAGATTGACATCCCTGTTATCCTTCATAAGATTTGGTTTAGGAGGGACATCGCTTTTCCACAAATAAGAGTGGTTCAGGGAGGGACAATCGCCTGTTTATCCTTCACAAATAAGAGTGGTTCAGGGGAGGGACATCGCCTGTTATCCTTCACAAATAAGAGTGGTTCAGGGGAGGGACATCGCCTGTTATCCTTCACAAATAAGAGTGGTTCAGGGGAGGGACATCGCCTGTTATCCTTCACAAATAAGAGTGGTTCAGGGGAGGGACATCGCCAGTTATCCTTCACCAGTAAGAGTGGTTCAGGGGAGGGACAGCACCAGTTATCCTTCACAAGTAGGAGTGGTTCAGGGGAGGGACATCGCCAGTTATCCTTCACAAGTAGGAGTGGTTCAGGGGAGGGACATCGCCAGTTATCCTTCACAAGTAAGAGTGGTTCAGGGGAGGGACATCGCCAGTTATCCTTCACAAGTAGGAGTGGTTCAGGGGAGGGACAGCACCAGTTATCCTTCACCAGTAAGAGTGGTTCAGGGGAGGGACATCGCCAGTTATCCTTCACAAGTAGGAGTGGTTCAGGGGAGGGACAGCACCAGTTATCCTTCACCAGTAAGAGTGGTTCACGAGAAGGTGCAACATCAGGTAACCTTAAAAAAATAAAGAAGGAAAATAACACTTCAGATCGTTATAAAACTCCAGACAGCTTCAAAGATACTCAATATTTAACAGCTTTTTTTCTTCTGAT